>LQNS02278143.1:2584291-2594713 GCA_001587735.2 Parhyale hawaiensis | reverse complement strand
TATGATACGGGTGAAATGAAGTCAAGTCTCTAATTTACGCCTATCTATTTGTGAAGAGCGTGACACACACACACACCCACACACACACGTAGATACAAGCGTATTAATATATAGATTGAGGTAGCGCTTCTAACTTAATCCACATTGTTCGAACTAACATCCGCCGCTTAACCCTGTCTATCGTTACGCATTCCGTCTCTAACGTGAATCGTGGGTAACCCGTGAGAATTCGACGATTNTAAAATGTATCTCTCATGTTCTCTCAGCAGAGAATTCGCTCTTGAGTCTTGATAAAAACGTAGAAACGCGACGGTACTTCTTGCAATGTTCTCCTTTTATTTGCACACATTTTTATTAAAGCCCCGTTTCCCACAGTTTACAGAAAATTTAGCAATCCATAAGGTTACACGTTCTAATTTTTTGTCGGTATATCCGATTTTTTCTCACTATTTTGGAACCCGTGAATGCTGCTGATCAATAACCCATCATTTTTCTGCTTTGTTTAATGCAATACAGAGCAGTATACAATAAACGAAAATAGATTGGGTCAATTGTTTCATTCGCTGGGGAGTATCCTTTTGATCTGAAGATGTCATTGCATTTCCTCTGACATCGCACTGCACTGGCTGGTACTTTCGCAGCGGGATAGTCTCTTCGAAAATTGAATTTAGAGCAGAGATGCTAATACTACCAATTTTCTTTGCCCAGGGCGTATCTTGGCTACGGCTCAGACCCTATGAGGAATGGCATCCTCTGCCAGCAGCAAAGCGAGTGAAATTTTTGTACAGAAAAACGAAAGCGTAGATATGATACGGGTGAAATGAAGTCAAGTCTCTAATTTACGCCTATCTATTTGTGAAGAGCGTGATACGCACACACACCCACACACACACACACGTAGATACAAGCGTATTAATATATAGATAAATACTTATAATAACTTGTCTTTTTCACTTCGCTGAGGTCACAGGCTGCCTCCTGTTTAACAGTATCTCAAATAACTCGCAACTCGCTTCTCGCTTAACCAAGAAAATACTATGTTCAAAGACGCCTATTCAGCAAACCATACACCATCTCTGCTATTTAGTCTTAAGCCAGTAAATTACTAGCGAAAGTGAGTCAATATCTATTACGTATTGACAGAGGCTGGTGGTCTTACCGTTGCCTGCTATATATTGTGAACAAATATAATGAAACTAATGCACCCAGCCGCTAAAAATGAAACAAGTAAATGTAATAAAAAATACATTTGTTTTGATTTTGCTTTTGATGTGGATTTTTGCTGCACGTCCTACATTTGTACGCAAGAGTTTCCGTTATTTCGACAAAAGTTGCGTGCGATACCAACCCAAAGTCAGGCTAAGAGAATTTCGCTCCAGCAAGCAAAACTATGAATTTGAAACATCTGAAAGGCAAGCATCACCAACAAGATAGATTTTATAATCGAGTTTGTCGGGAAACGCCCAGCAGCGCATCGTGGCAGTGAGCGCTGTTCACACTCATGAAGTTTATACCTTTATACCTTCATGTTCACACTAGCATAAAAAATGGGCGGCTATGGGAACTGAAAATATACGGCCTCCGCCCTACATCACGTTTCGTATGCTACCTGAAAGTTGCTTTAAAAAAAGCTTCCGCGACGCGGATTATGAACGAAGAGAACCGAAACGCAATCGAGGAACTAGCCATTAATTGTCTCTCGAGCTTAAGAAAAACGTCGGGAAGCATACATATAAATATATATACTTAGCTACACTTTAGGTGAAGCGGGCATCAGAAAATCCAGCATGTCGTTCATATTTTAGAAACTTCTTTACACTGTTAATTTATGGCCCGAATTTCCTCTTATCTCATCAACATGCAGCAGCAAACTCTTCTCTCATCTAATTGAGCATTCAGCTGGGAACGGAGAGACTGACCAAGCAATCAACGAACAGCCTGCGTATTTTTATGTTGTGGATCAAACATGATTTGTTTCCTTCTGAATAAGATATATTTTATACCGATATACACGGAATGTTGCACTTCATTACCAAACAAAGGTAATTAGCTTCAAGAACTGAAGTAAGACTGAAAGAAGTTACTGAAATAGCAGCAAACACAATATTATCCATCGTTCAGTATTATCCATCGTTTCATCGCCAGTAATATTTTAATGTTTGCCAATCTTGAGCATAATCCACTGTACACCCCATATTGCCAATTATCCAGGCAGCATGGGATGAAATCCAACACTGGCGTATACGTTACCCACACGGATATTTTCTCAACAATTTTTGTTTCTGGGATAACCAGAGGCATCTGTAGACTAAGAGCATTGCACGATCAATGCCAGACAGCCCAGAAAGACATCTGCAGCAGTCCTCCAACTTTCTTTTTACGTTGCGCACCTACAACAAATTAGCGCTAATAAAGCAACTTTGTGCCTTTCCCTCGGCAGGCATAGCAAGTCTAACAGCGTCAGTCATAGGGCTGGTGATCGGAGGCCTGGTCATGAAGTGGAAGCAGCCCAGTGCACGACTAGTGGCTGGCTACAGTGTCTTCATCGCCATAGTCTCGTCTACGATTATCTTCTCGCTTATGTTCGTCAAGTGCCCCAATATTGATATAGTTATGCCAGACGGGTGAGTAACACGCAATGGGAAACAGTATATTGTCATGAGCATTTCTGTAGAAATGGAATATATAAGTTGAACCATACCTAGCTAATCAGACCGAACGAACTACTATGGTTTCCACTGGCCGCGTTACACTGTTTTGCGCTTATAATTCTTAAACGAATAGTCGGATCACTATCTATGCATGGTATTTCAACACAATGCCTTTTACAACCCTTCCAAAATTAATGGCCCACATAGCATATTGCTAAATGTGTATACAGAAGAGTTTACTATTGTATATTAGGCCTACATTAAGCTGAAGCCTGGAAGTCGCGTCTACACGTTCAAACGACGACCCAGTGTTGCCAGGTTGTCGAGGCGAAATATCTGTAGACCGGAGCCGAAATATCTATATTTTGCCAGAATTATCTGTAGATCTAAATACTTTCACTAACGTGTCTTGTCTGTCATTTGTCTATAAATTATATTACAGACCGTTACGAGCTCTGTGAGTGATACGGCCTATGACAAACCATACCAATGGATCGATTATAGGTTCCAGAAAAAGCAGAACCAATACCAAATACCATAAAGGGATGTGATGGGCAAACAGTATGTATATAGCTCTGTCAGTCACTGCACCATAACACAATTTTATATCATTACAATAATAGCTGGAAATTATGGCAAAAATCAAAAGCACAGAAACGTTCTCTGTTTGCTTGCAGTATATTTTTAACCCTCAGGTTGAACGAGAAGTGAAGCGAGATGTTTCTAGAACACAGAGCCAATCAGCGGCCGAGAAAGCAGTAGCGGCGCTATGATGGCTGAGTGAACACTCGCGGCTGTTCTACCAAGACGCGCGGGATTTAAATTCATAAAGAACATGACGAAATTCAGTAAAATGGTGAAAATATTCGCGATATCAAAACTGTGATCTTACAGAAAAATGGGAACTACCGGGACCGAAAAACTGAACCGCAATAACACGCAGTTTTCCTGTTCTGCACATGATGTAATTCATGTCTTTCGAGACCTAACGCGTTAATTTCATAATAATTATCAGTGACTGTCTGCAAAAATTTTCGGAATTTTCAGATAAAGAATAAAAGCAATGTTTTTTTTATAACAGTTGTTGGTTATAGTACCTGTGAAAACTTTGGGACAAAGAAATCTTGCGGCAGTTTTGGCGAGTAAAAATTGGCGCTAGTAGCTATATAGTGCTGCAATCAGTAGGAAAAGGATAAAAACCCTAACAGAATTTTTTGCCGCACCGGACGTGGATTTGCAATTTTAGCCTCTAGGGCGGCCAAAAATTGTGTATGGTCAGTCAACACGCTCACGGCCGCCACCAGACGATGCGCTGCTGTATAGCATGAAACGAGAAAAATAAAACTAATAAAATCAGCTGGTAGTTCGGTTTTTAACAACTCGCTCAATATAACCCGTTAGGGACAAACCCAAGAACATCCACCAATTAGTTATTTTGTGTTTGTAAGTGACTCATCCCAAATAAAAAAAAATTAGCTGAAGGGGGAAAGCCTCCCCGCATGCAGTAATCGCCGAAATTTTCAAATGGATCGATAAACTTGAGCGCCTATGTGGCGTAAGACCGTCACCCGCGATTGGAGAAGAGGTGACTGAAAGTGCTGAATCAGCAGTTTTGCCATTTTTCATATCTAGGTTAACCCACCTGACAGCAAGACATTGCAATGATAGCTCAAATCCTTCTGGTAGTTTTTTGGGTGGAATGACATAGAAATATTGACACATACAGAACGAAAACATCACCTCGGTCTCATAGAAAGGAGCTGAAATACATCAATTTGCTAATTGAAAAACCCAGACGTGGGAATATTATTGTGGGAAAACGGAGGAAAAGCTCCTCAGCAGTAGCACAAAGAACGCAAGACGCCAAGGAATAATTCCAAGTTATGGTTCCAGCCCGTGCTCGGCGGACTGCGACTGCAGCAGCAAATTCCAGCCCGTGTGCGCCCAGACCGGCCAGACTTACTACTCTGCCTGCCTCGCTGGCTGCACAGCGTCTGTCAAGAATGGCTCCCAGCTGGTAAGCGCTGCACACTCGTTAATATCAAAAGGCTTAACCTCTAAACAACCTAAATTTATAAGTTAAATGTATCGGATAAGATGGGGTAAATACATATTTATAGATTTCCGAATGAGCTATAGCATGAAGCGCCTTGCTGGTTGGACAGCGGCTATCAAGAGCGGATCGCAGCTGCTTACTACTGTGCACTAGTTTAATGGAAAAAAAAATAAAAAAAAATTCACTAATTATTGTGGCTAACCTCGCTATTGGTGCTGCTTTGGTCGACAGCGTCCACAAAGAATGAGTCCAAACGGTTAGTGCTGTGCTCTGGTTTATGCGAAAAGGATTAACCCATAAATTGTTGATTAGCCTGACTATTAAAAGTGTCTGGCTGGGATGCTGATAACCAAGAGCCGCCCATAAAAAACAAAATGCTGCATTCAGTTTTTCACTAGATTGAGCTTACCCGTAAACGTGCTATTTCTACCGTCCTTAACCGCTTTTGGTTCTCATAGAAGCAGCGCTGTTTGTCAGGACCTCCGCAGGGAACACGTGCAAACCAGTTTTGGCTCAGATAAACACTGGGTTCTTATCGCTTTGCGTCATCCGATGTTCAGTCGCATCTAACGAAATGAATCCACAGCAGAAAATAACGAGTTGAATCTGTTTTCCGAAGAAGATAATGTATAATTTTTCTAGAAGTAGAAGTAGTTTTACTAGTGCATCAGGAACACAATGTCTATATCGCGCCGAACTATTCATGTGATTCAACACAGGCTCGTGCGCCACTAGGGCGCGTTTTAAATTGTCAATGATTTTTGTCTCGGCTTTTCTGCCGGGAGGTCTCAGAGTGGTTAGTGTGCCACTGACAGGAAATAGGCGCAAGTTTAGCATCTCCAACCCCCGGGCACGGCTGAACGCTTTCGCTCAGCTACACCGCGCGCGCAGGGGAAGGAAACGAAATGCAAGAAGGTAGCAGTCTAGCGGGAATAGGTCGGCCACCTTAATCGGCAGCCCACCTCCCGAAACAGAAGGGGAAGTATTGAGAGCCTACCTAGCTTTACAAAACTAACCTCGTCAGCAGGAACTGCGGCAAGCTGCAACATCTCGTGCGGGAAAGGCACTCGGGACCCTTGGGGTTGTATATAATTTTTCTATTCCAAATTCGGATTAAGGGTAAAAGACTACTGAAATCGCCTGTAATCTGAGTAATCGAGCACAGGTTATTGTCCCTCGAGACTACCCCAACTCGAAATTTATATGAAAAAAAGCCAAAATTTTCCGTTACTCTGCAAATCGTGGAAAATGCTAATGCGGGAGGTTGTACTAATTTACATGTCGATTACGATTAAGTGTGTCTAATCAGAAGCAGCTCAATTGTTAACTGCAGTAACAATGTCGACAACCACATCGATGACTAGAAAAACTTGCAATACTTATAGCATAAAAGTCATGAACCTCAAGACCATTTAGCATTGATAATTTTATCGCTATGAGAAGTTTAGTAAATAATAATAGTCTCACTCGTGTTATCTTTATGAAACGCTAACAGGCGCAACCGTCAGCTTTTTAATAAAATTAGCAACTGGAATTAATTACCAAATGAACAGCACTCAAGAGCTTCAATAGACGTTTATTGGATTAATAAGAAGAGTAAAGTTTTGGAGAAAGTTGAGGCTTAGAGATTCTTGCGGATTAGTCTTATAACTCTTGTACATAATTACATGATTGACGGTAATCTTGTTGTTTTCGGACGAATATTGCTAAATGATGCAAACATTATTATAACGCAATGTGCACTGAAAGTCTAACCAACCCGCAGCCAGAGTCGTTGTACTTAAGGCGTGCATTTGATCGAGCAAGCCTTCAAAATGTGAGCAATATCTGTTTAATTTGCCAATCTATGTATTTAATTATGCCCTTAAATTTGCCAACCTGTGAAAAAAATCTTTCACTTCCAGTATGGAATACCAAAGTCGGTAAATTTCAATGAGATAACAAATTAGACCTCACTTCTCAGACCCGCTAGCAGCTTTTTCAGATTAAACCATTAACGTACAGAAACATCCTGGATTGTCGTGATGCTGTGTTGTCTGTGTCGCAAAATATGAGGCGCGTTTTCGTCAGTTTGACTTATTGAGTTAAACCAAGTGGATCCATTATTTAAAATTGGAATAATTTAGTGTACCTAGCTGTCCAATCGGAAACTTGAAGGTGATAATCTGAAATTATTCGATGTCACTCACTATATTCTCATAGAGACATAGACACAGGATAAATCCTTATGATATTCCGATATGATAGGGGAATGCTATCAATCATCCGTGAGTTCGTTTGTTGAACGCACACAACGCCGTCAGGGTTATTTGGGGCATCTCACTTCGTCGTTTCGGCCGTATGGATCTGCAAGGATCCACGTCAAACTTGATTTTTTTTTTTTTTATTTGAGTGGCACTTCAAAAAAATATGCAGGCGTCCTGTAGTTACTGCTCCATTTTGCCCCCCGGCCTCTTTACGCCTAGCGTATAGTTTCGATAAAACTGACTCTCAATAAACCTTCATGTTTTGTACAAATAGCAGCAATTAAACCGGGGGAATTTTTTTTTTTTTAACATAAGTAGGTCACAACGCTAATGAGGCTGTGTCGAACAGTTGTGTTTCATGCAATATCTGGAATGATAGTTTTCCTCCTAGACAGAAACTTGATGACTTTTAATTATTTCATGTAACATCACGGATCAATAAATGGGTAAACTGAGTAAATATCGCCCATGATTGAGTGCGCGATTGATGAAATTTTATCAGAAAATTCTCTTGTCGTGGAATAGTTAAACAATAGTAACTTCCTTTCGACTCTCATGTAACTAGAAACATAGGCAGCATAAGAAGCCAAGCACCACAACAACAGATGTTCATTCCACTAACAGCTGTTCCTTGCCTCTGCAGATATACCAGAACTGCAGCTGTATAGCAACCGAATCAATTACTCTGCACACGCTGGTAAGCATAATACATTTAGCTTCCTCGGCTCATAGATATTAGAGTCCAGTTTCCTTAGTTTCTAAAGTTAGTGGATAATATGTCTAAGGTACAACGGATGATTATTATACACTGTACTGATTAGTTTCATTTGCAAACCGTGGCCGGTAGCAGCCAGCGAGAAGGCTTTTCATCCCGTGAAAACTGTTGTGAATTTAACGATATCATTTTGGAATCTAAATAAAGTTTCTATAGTTATATGAAATTAGAGTCTTCCTATTGAGGACACAACTGATCTAAATAAAGACAGGATAGATTATAATTATCTCCGCCAATGAGGTTACTTTTGTCATGTTTGTCTGTCACTTAGTCTGTTATTCTGTTTGTCTGTCACTAAGATAACTCAAAAAGTTACGTACGGATCTTTACGAAATTTTACAGGGATTGTTAGGCACGTTAACACCACACTTCAGAGTGTTGTGCCCCTAATTCAAGTTTTCAAGGTTTGCCGTACACCCTGCGAACTCTGTTTGTCGTTGTGATTATTTTATGCTTGTTAGCACAAAACTCAAAAGGTTAAGGATGGATTTTTATGAAATTTAAGATAGTTGTTAGTAAAGTTAAAAGATATAAATAATTAAATTTTGGAGATGATAGGTTGGCCTGTTTGTATGTTTGTCTAGTGTTTGCCATAATATTTGTTAGCAGCATAACTCAAAAGGTTACGAACGGATCTTCAAGAAATTTACAGATATTGTTAATAATGTCAAAAGGCACAAATGATTACACAGTATTTCGGTGTTGATACAAAGAAATTTATGGCTTCAGAACCGGTTTCAATTTTTCGTTACCGTTGCCTGGCTTGGCAGAGGTATGCGCTCTCAGAGTGCTTTCTAGTTAATACTGATATTAGATAAGTAAAAGTTAGTTTAAACCGCCCTAGCTGCTGAAACGGAGTTTGAAACAATAACAAGAAGGAGCAGTTTGAATATCGAAAGAGGCGGGGAACCCTGGCACGAGCGTGTTCCCCATAACGTACGTAAGATGGGCCAACTTAAGTAACCTAACCCAATGGCTCCTCCAATGCCTCTAAAAGAGAAATGAACATGCATGGGATTTTTAACACAACGTAGACCCCGAGATACTTCGGACTGTTTCGTTAAGTATTGAACGAAAAGTGCAGAGTTGAAATACATCGGGCTACTAGAGCAATTAAGATTTCGTACGATAGAACCGGGCGCCCACTTAACGACTTTCGTTGGCGCTAGCAGCATAGGCCCAACTCAACTAACCCTTTTTCGCAACACGGCTTCAACAAACGCAAAATTTAACCGTCGAAAAACTGTTGAAATCTCAGCTGCTAAGGCAATTTTCATCCCAGAGCAAGTGTCACTTGCGAACTTTCAGCTGTCGCCCCCAATTATGTGCAATTAAAATCCACAAAGATCGACGGTAACTTTTGGAATTAGAGCGCAATGTTCACCGAGTCATGCCGAAGTCAGAACTACGGCTACGCAGTCGCGTTATCCGAGTTGGCTCTAGAATGCCAGCGCCAACGGAAGTCGTTAAGTGAGCATCGGGCTTAATAACGAGTCACAGTCAAGGGCTCACTGTAAGGCACGCTGCACTCAAGAGTCAAAACTCCGAAGCACGTCACGTACAGGTACAGAGGACATAAGTTGCTGTGGCCATTAATGCAGTTTAAGGTGTCGGAACATCGCTTTCCAACGTGTATACCTTTTAGTGAATAAACTGTAGGGGGCCGCAAGGTTGAGTCGTCTTTGTACCAGGCTTTGCTACGTTACTCCAAAGTTTTTTTTTTCAGTAGAATAAAATAGAACAAAAAACTTTGTAGCTAGAGCAAGATAACAGCTAGGTACGAATAGGATTATGATATTTATCAACAGTATAATATTGGGCAATTTCATATGCACAGGATCCAAGCAACCCACCGTCGTCACTTGTGTACGGCAGCTCCTCCTCCCTGGGCGGCTCGGCAACAGACGGGTATTGCCCCTCGGAGTGCAGCAGTTTCTTCACTTACGTCGGTCTAACTATTATCAGTAAACTCATCAGCGCTACAGGCCGGGTCGGCGGCACAATGGTCTTCATAAGGTAATTAGAATCGTTGTCTCCAATTCATTTTCGGTGCCAGGATGTCAAAGTCTTTTTGTCAAGCGCGGAAAGCGTGAGTTCGAATCTCTCTGCCAAGCATGCGAGTTCTAGTGGCGCATGGCTTGCAAAAGCAACACACTTTCTTCCCTGAGATAACATGGAATAAAATATCCATTTGTATTAGCAACCAGTCAAGCATCACTCAATTTAATTAAATTCCTCGCTGCGTGTCCTGTGTACGTCACTACAAAAGCTTCAGTACGTTGACATTAAATTTCTACATTCAAGCGATAACTTCTTTGTCAAAGGAATAACGCAAGCTAGATAAAATAATTGCAGCGTCAATTCCACCCTGAAAAATTGCTGGCCCTGTGCTTCATTGATCATCTACTCGATTTGTTAAGTCGTGAACTGTGCACAAAATTACTACCTATTTATAGTTTCGATGTATGGAGAAAGAAATAAATATCAGGCTTTGTGAGAGTCCTAAAAGAAGCTGTAGGTATCTTCATTATTTGGATTTTAACTTTGGCTGAGCAAAAACTGCATTCACTTATAGATTAGATTAGATTAGATAGGCGGCAGTAGACGAACCAAAAGGCCCATTCTCAAAAAGACACCGGGACTTACACCCCGATCCTCTATGAGCTATTGCCATTATGTTAGTAGAATGTAGAG
>LQNS02278143.1:2542175-2560746 GCA_001587735.2 Parhyale hawaiensis | reverse complement strand
TAGATCCATCGAATTTCTTCCCTATCTAAAAGTGAAGAAAATGTGTCAAACAAGATGACAAGACACAAGATCACAAGACACAAGACACAAGACACAAGTAAACAAGCAAGACCGGTTCACAGACTTTTAGTATAATATATAGATAGATAGATAGATCTCACACACTCTGCGTATGAAGAGTGCCATTCGTAACGTCCACAAACACAGAGTACATTCTACTCACCAGAGGGTTTAATCCAGGCTGACAAAGAACTCGGTCGTGTAAAGAGGAACACGAACAGTAGCCAGCACCGAGAGCTATAATATGAGTCCATCCCGTACTCCCCTTGTTTTCTGGCGTCGTGATGACATGAGTGCTATAGAGTACTGCGCTCGTATGTGCAAGGTCGGATGTTAATTTCCTCACCGGGGAGGACAGGTTTTCGCTACTTAGACTGTAGCGTCGGCATTTCTGACATTCACCGTTCACTTGGAGGGCACTGACTAAATCAGAGTAAAAGACAGTCAAGAGCCCACATCCGTTACATGAGCGCGACGTCTTCCACGCCTCGGCTCGTGAGACCTGTGACCGACTGCAACCGTGCACTGTTCTGTGGCCTAACGGTCATTGATCTGCAACACGAACCAGTTCATGCAGATTTCAGAGCACGTTACAGAGTGCTAAGGGAAAATGTGTTCTGGGCGAGGAGGACTCCACTACGCAGCCGCCACTCTCACTGGCAGCGCTAACGCGTGTAACCAGTCTGCCCTGAAGAACATGGAAACACAGAACCTAAATTTGGGGGCCTGTTTTCGAGGTTATGTCACAAACATCGTTAGTGAAATCCAGTATGATTCACCAAACTATCGTGACAACAATATCCTCTATGAACAAAATATGGAGAATCGTGATAATTGCACCAACAAATACTTGGCGGTAATTCCTACAAAAATTTATTTATTCTGCATTCCCCTTAGAAATTTATTTGATCCAGGATTGTCAGAACACGTGCGCATGAGATACACGTACACAGGGCGTACAGCCAAAAGCTAACCACAATAAATTTAGCAAACAAATCTGCTAATTCTATGTCTAAATAATTCTGTCATGTAATAGAACATCGTTTCAAGGTATAAATGAGTTATTTATAGGCAACTATTGCGAAAATAATATGAACTAACTTCCCGACCAATGCAACTGATATGCATTTTTTCCTACAAGCCAAGTGTGGCAAGTTGGGGGTATCTTTACAAGCGCAATGACTGCGATTAACACAAATAACTTACCCAAGAATTATGTTAAATTTAGGTAACAAACACACGCATGCAAGTTAGCGAAGTCACTATCCCTAGATGATAGAGAGTGTCTCGACGCATTCAGACTTCATATATCTAAAACTGACGTACGTTTGGCACTCACAGCCCGCCTGGCTGTGGCATACAAAACAATATACATAGTTAACTACTTGCCTGCCTTCACGTGCGTTTCCAGCGTCGTCCTGGAGGGTAATTAAAGTAGCAATACACCTCAACCTCTTTACTGGCCGGTGGTCACCCGCTACTTGTCACGTAGATCTTGATTTATTGTACATTTCTTGTTTTCTGAGAGTGAGTGACTTTCGGTTCCAAATCGAGCTTCATAAATTGATGGAAAAGGCTAGATTGATGAGTCAGTTCTGATTTTCCATCTTCTATGTTTTGGAATTAGCATATCATGCGTAAAAACAAAGTCGAACAATTCTTACCATAGTCACGCCCAAGTAAAAAATGGTCATGATGGGTGATGGTATGACGTCGTTCACGAACCTCTACAAAGTATACGATAGCAAAGATTAGCCCATTGACAAACTAACACAATAAACTTAATAAAAAATAGTTTGCTTAGGGGTTAAAGGTGCAAAACCGGAGACCAGCAATCGCATCGGGACCCTATTCCGACTGCCTTCAATCATACGATAAGGTGGATTTTCCCTTTACTGCCTCAATTTCGACCATACACATAGTTTCCCTTAGACATGGAACTAACTCTTGCCTCAATCTTTGCCCATAGTTCGAATATTACTGGCCATGATTGAGAGCTGGGTCCTCCCATTTGATATCGCAATTTGATTGATAGTCTCCTTGGGCTGAAATTGTTTAGCACCCTGAGTTCGAAAAGCATATCGCAGAGAAAAATAATAAGATACGTGAAAAAAATACAAACATAGCTGGGCTTAATAATTTCGGCCGTGCTCGAGTTTTCTCATTCATCGCCGATAAATTTTAAGAAAGCTCGGAATTTGGTAAACTTCACCTAGCTACATAACTTTTAGGTAAGAATATTATAGAATATTCAAGACAGATTGTAGTCCAATAATGACAGCTTGCTAATGTGTCTTTCACAACCGGATTTAACCTTTTCGTTCCCAAAAACTCTGCTCTTACTATGAGGTTCTAGAAGAAGCTCATAACAGACACTCATATGCAGTCACTGGAGCTCCATCTCCCGTTTTATTCAGTCATAAATAAAATACAAGCGCTGACTTCAGACGAGTTGTAAAATATATTGTCCAAATATTCAGAGGGAGAAACAATTAACGCACTGGTTGCAATAATGGAAGTTTTGATGCGGGAACTGGAGTTCCCGTGGGGAAGAAAAGAGTTAATTATAAAATGTATGGCAATTGATTACTCCTGATAAGTCTGTGAACAAGTGTCGAATGTTAAGTAAGGTCATCATCTAGACTACGACATACTGAGCCGCACTGCTCGCATCTAATGTCACTACCAGGGCGGCAGGGGGGATTTTTGAGAAAGTCCATAATCTTGGGGAAAAGTCCATGCGTTGCCAGCCCTAGGTGCGGAATGACAGATACACAGACGCGCTGGGAACTCTATATTCCAGCGGATACTCCATGGGCGTAAATATATACTCGTATATTTGATGACAAAAACAATTAAGCAACCCAAATAGCCACACTGCATTCTACGATCCTCTCAGTGCAGGCTATTAGACAATGTCCAGAGAATGCAACTAAAAATACTAAGATACAATGTTCGAGTAATCCACATTAAAGTCTCCATCGGTCCCCAAAAAGTTAAACAATTTAGCTGAACATGCACTATAAATGCTGGTGCCTATAATTATTGCAGTAAATCATTGTAATGCCCATCGCGAGCGTAAAGCGCTACACCAAGGGCTTCGCTGAGAAGTATGGGACTTTAGTCACGATGTCGAATATCCGCAACTTGACGCAATGATATACATGGCGCTCAGAATGAGACAACACAGTGCACAATCAGATGAAAAGCGGAATATTCTCCTTGCAAACCGGTGTTCGGAAAACCTATAAGAAATAGTAAAAAGAGCCAGAACCTGTCACTGCCAGGGGAAGCAACGTCGCACATGGAGTAGACTCGGAATCTCCTTGTTATCGAGCAGGTTTTGAACTGGGCCACTCCGCCACTGGGTGGATCAGCATTGGTCCGACGGAGAATGCACATATATATGTCAGTTTCCTCTCTGGTCGGAACCAATAGTCTTTTCAGCCAACGCGTGTCGTCAAACTACTGTATAGTGCAAGTAATTAAGAGTGTGCTGCTGACTGATAAATAGTCTCCATCTATCCCAATTAAAAATTGTCGGTGAAACTTTGGTGATATATGGTACGCACATGGCCATGACAGCATCCAACGGCACTGGCATGACAAAGAGATGCTTCCTGAATCATTTTCCTAGCGTCACAGCGGTGGAGGCTCCGTTAAGGTGTTGGGCGCCTTTACTATAGGGGAGCAATGAAGCTACAGAAGCTGCAGGGTCGTCAAACAGCTGCTGGTTATGTCGGCATGTTACAAAGAACATCTTTGTCGACGAAAGGCCCTTGTTTGTGTGGTGATGAATGTTTTTTTCCAGTAAGAGAACGCAGCAGTTCACACTGCCCGCTAGACTATGACTTGCAAAAAAAAATGGGGTTCCTTTTTTGCGTCATCCAACACGTTCGCCAGACTTACACCCAATAGAAAATTTTGGGGGATGGCGAGATGTTTATGAAAATAGTGAACAATTTGCGACAGTAAACAAATTTCGTGTTGCCATGTTTAGGAGTTGGGACAACATTCCTCCAACCCTCATGAAAACCCTCATATTTATAGTATGTATGCCACAAAGCCACAAAGAAAATTGGAGGTTATAAAAAAGAATGGAGGCAGTCCTCATTACTAAGTTCAAACTTTGCTCATCTCAACGTCCTTGTCGAAAGGTTTCCAGCGATTTCTGTTTGTGGTCTTCTAATTTTGATAAACGGAAAAAGTCATTAGTTGACAAAAATGTAGATTACTTTATAAATTGCTACAGTAAATAGTTTTATTTCTCTCACCTTTTACCCTTAGGAATCACTGATCCTTAGTGAAGGAGTTTATTTATCTATCACGAAAACGCTAATTTTTTACATTTTAAAGTGGCTTTAACTATTGATCAGGAGTTTATTGACAGATGCGGAACAGAATCATCATCAAGTCTTTCACTTTGTTCGCGAATGAGAAAGAACTTCTGAGCTACACTGAACAATGCTAAAAAAAAAATTCTTGTTGCTACTTCAGTCCTGAACCCCTGCACCGAGTTGCCAGAGACGTGACATTTCGACTTTTAAACACAGGCAAAATAATGTACATTGGACATGCTATTTGATCAAAGCATATATCAAGCAAAAGGAATTGCCTCTTTCGTTTGCATTCAGATGTCAGAGGCCGCCTCCTCTCGGCTACCTTCTCAGCACATCACTTACAAAACGTACGCTGCAGATCTGGTTAAGTGTATGTTTGTCTTTGCTGGTTGTAAGTGGAATCGAATGTAGTTATTATCTGCGTATAAGTTAGTTTAAACCTACCTTCCTTATCCAGGACAAATGAGCTATTTTAAGACAGGAAACGGAAGAGACAAAAAGTATGCGAAAAGAAACGAGGAAGCCATACGGTACATGGCGGTTTACCTGCACACGATCAACTTGCCTGGGTACAGCCGGTCAAAAAACAAAAAAGTATCATCAGTTTGAGCATGAAAATAAAAGGAGGCAAAAGGGCCCGAAGGAAAAATGACTAGGTAGAAGGCTTCGTCTGGAGGCACTGCTCCCTTTTACTCAGGATGAAAGACCCTTGCCGACCTAATCTTATGTAATTTTATTACGTAATCTTCTTGCCTATGACCCATCCTCTGTCTCCTCTTCATGCCTATGACCCATCCTCTGTCTCCTGAGGCATCGAGTGTAGGCAATAGTTGGCCGCGTGCAGACAACCGACACTACAGTGAGAAAGTGATACAGTAGTCGTGGGTCGTGGGAATGGTGACAAGAATTTCACACAGAGGTCACGGCAGAGCGTGTAAACAAAACATGTTGCGGTGTATCAGATAAGGCCCATGTCTCACTGAGATTACTATCTTAAGGGAAGCATTTGGTTCGCCGTTACATATTCAGTAACCGCTTTGGTAAGGTGCAGGCCAGGAATTTCTAGTGCGCATTGGTGCACTTTCATATCTAGGAGAGTTTTAGTGGATTATTATATAAATTTGCTTCCTGCAGAATTGCTGCAGATCAAGCCGCACTCAGTGTAGAAGCAATTGGTAGCTATAGAACAGACCGACTTCTCAAAACTTGGCATCGAACAGACCGTCGGTGAACTTTGCGGCAGCAGTGGTCCATGATTAGACAGCGTAGTGTAAAAAAAAAAAATTCTTCAATGTTCGAGCTAAGTCAAGGCCTCCTGAAGTACAGACCTGGGTCTCTACGTCACCAAGTTGGTCCGATCGGTACAGTCCCTCGACAAATTATTAGCTGCAGTCTAATACTCTCGGCACCTAATCAGTATGTTTTGGGCTTATTTGAATAGAATTCTCAAATTAGCAAAATATTAAACCTTTAAATAGTTGAAATAGAAGCTTTCCATCCAGATATATCCGCGTGCACGAAAAAAGAATTGGTCGTAGTTAGAACAACTTGTTGCTCTTCATAGATCATTCGCTGCTAATATTTGAGGCATGCAAGACGCCGACGATTTCGAACGATTTGCCAGCGTCCATTTGTACTCAGTACAACAAAGATTTGAACGTTTCATTAACATGTAGCTACGTTTAGAAAATTCTGGAATGTATCACTGCGCGTGTGAATGAATGAACTGTTGCCAGACACTCAGAGAAGACCGAAAGGCCTTGCAATGTACACATTCCAAGCAAAGATGACGGCCAAGCCATGGTGACAAAATAACCCAAAACTCCACGGTGGGGAGAGGACGGCTGTTTAACAATATACTGCAGCACATTCGAAATGTGCTTTGTGTCATAGTTAAAGAATAAAAATATTGGGTGGATTCTCATTTTAAAAGATTGCCAGATTGACCAGCGTTCAGCAGTTACGTGCACTGTGGAGATCCATTATCGCTAGCTCTCCCTTTGGGTGCAAGCTGCGACCTAACATGAAACCTCAAAAGTAAGTTGGTAAAATATAATCTACCACCTAGGAATTTGCAGCCAGGAAATTAACAATCCAGAAATTTACCATTCAGAAATTTATCATCAAAGAAATGACCTCAATGAACTTACCACAAGGAAATATACCACTGAAAATATACCACTGAATATTTTAACACAAACAATTTACCACTAAGAAAATTAGGTCATCTCAAGGGCTGCTCTTAAAATATATAGCTGGGCGGCGCCATCGCTAGTCTGTTCTAGATCCTACACAATTGACAAGTCAGTTATTAGACTAAAATATAACCAAAGACAATGTCGCTCCGGCCTCAGATCGCCCTCGTTCAGTAGTAGTGGAGCCACAAGGACTGTTCGCGTGCTCACGCCGGAGGAGCGACAAATATAGGTCTACCTAAAACATTCAAATGCACAAGCAGTTACATCATATCACATCTAAGTAGTAGTACAAACTTTACTTTGCAGCGCATAAGAGATACAATGTCTATATCGCGACGAAGTATTCCTGTGGTTTAACACAAGCTCGTGCGCCACTAGGACTCGAAGTATGTATCGTTTTGAATTATTAATGATTTTTATCTTGGCTTTTCTGCCTGTAGGTCTCAGATTATAAGTGAACTCGGATGAGTTCTAATTGGTCAGTGCGCTACTGACAAGAAACCAACGCTAGTTGTGCATCTTTTGCACAGCTTTTGCTCAGCTACGCCGCGAATGGAAAAGAAATGAAAAGCCAAAAGAAAAGAAGACAGAAGAAAGAAACGCCCGTGCAGACGGTCCCTTCCGTGACCCTCCGCACGGGAGAAGGTACAGAGAAGCCCAACGGAATAGGTCGACCACCTCGATCGGCGGCCCACCTCCTGAAACTGAAGGGGAAGTATTGACAGCCTACCTATCCTAAAAAAACTAACCTTCTCAGCAGGAACTGCGGCTAGCTACAACACCCCGTGCGGTGAAGACAGTAGGGACATCCCTTGGGGTCCTGAGGCCCATATATATTTTTATAGGAATAGGGCCCGCCAGAATACATATATCCCTGAGGGCCAAATTACCAGCAAGGAAGTTACCATCAAATTTATCACCAAGGAAGTTATCTCCAAGAAATCTACAACTGAGGAAATTATGACCGAAAAATTTACCACCAACAGATTAACAAACAAAGAACTTACTGCGAATGTATTTACCAACTTCTATAGGGAGTTTATCATCACGGTAGTACCAACAAGAATGTTGACCCCAAGACACCTGCTCAATAAAGCTGACGTCAAAACCCAGGACAGTATTTCCCAATATTATTAAACCATGAACTTGTTTGTGCATTTAATATGCACAGCAAAAAATATACCAGAGAAAAAAATATTTGATATTTACAGGAAAGACAAATTTTGGAGTGAATCTCTCAAGCCCACAGGTTCTTCTAAGTACAGAGGTGATCCACTCGCGGATGGGTTCAAATTTCTTTAGCTAAGCCTCAGCCGTTGCAGGAAGCATTCATCACATGCTTCATAGCCTAATTTCAGATAGCTTCCAAGTTTACCACATAAGAAAATACAATAATAGTATGTACTGCGCCATTATATAAATCTATGGAGAAAACACTTAGCCAGCGGCTAAGACATAATATCGTACCAAACTCGATCGCCAGTCGGTCGGTATCTTAAATATTGATCTGTGTTCGGCCGCGCGAATCTGCAAGCGTGCAAGTCAACCGCAAAGGGTTTTGTAAATAGCACTTCTTCTAGCACCATTTCAGGCGTTCACAGGTTTTTTTCAGGCTTGAAGGAAACAGATACGTAAAAATGAAGCCATTTCCGGATTATGGACACTGTCACTCTCCGTTGAGTACCTATATGTGAAACTTTGGCCAGATTGTACAAGGAGACAAAAGTGAGGCAGCTTTAAAATTAAATATAGTTTTGCCCTGCCAAACTTGAAGTTCAATTAAGCAATGAAAACCTCTACTGTTTCTCATATCACTCTCATGGACAATGAATTTTTATGCCATCTTGCTGCTCTGTAATGACGCTGCTCTCATTAAATACCTAATCAATGAAGTAAAGGGTGAGATATTCTTCAAAGTACGTTAGAACAAATGAGAGAAGCGAAGAACGCGAGGCAAACTGAATTGCAGATCAATGAAGTAGAATAGAACAAATGAGAACAACGAAGAACTCGAGGTTATCGTTACCATGTTCTTTTCTCCAACTAGACTTTTTTTTTTCATTCGACGATACAGCTTTTTGCTGGAGCGGAAATTTTCCCGCTGAAGTTAATGTCTTTTTGTATCAGTGAACGCAGGTGCATTTCATAAGTGATGCTTGGCTGAAAGGTGAAAAGGAATTAATATTTTTATACATGTCACCAAAGCTAATGAAGGATTGTGCAGTTCTACAGAATTGAAGCTGAGTGCGCTATTTTCCTAGATTCACTCAAGTTAATTGGCACTTGCGGCATAATTTATAAACGCATTAAAAACAAAAGTACCATCGAGGAAAATTATTATGAATTTCGAGATCGCTCTGTCGAGGGTTCACCAGTAGATACAACAATAATAAAAAATTATTTATACTAGCCATATATAAAATAAAAATGAGAAAACTGCATGGTCATGCACTGTCATTATTGTTATGTAAGCTAGTGTAAGCGCACGAGCTACTGCAAAGATGTTCGAGGAGAAGAAAAGGGAGAAACCTAAAACGTCGCTCGTTTTCGACAACAGTGATATAACTCAAAAATTGGGTATTATGAGTTATTGCCACCATCACAAAGCCCGCGTCCAGTTCTATTAGTGATAACAACGCCATAACTGAGTCTGTGTAGAAGTGGCCGCTTGAGAAAAGTCATTATTCAAGTGATTGTTGAAAAAATACGGCGATGCTAAAACTGGTTTTTACCTCTCCTGAAACAGTCAGTTTTTGAGTTATGACACTGTTGTCGCGAAAGAGCGATATTTAGGGAGACACGGGGAAACCATACACGAGGGTTCTCCCACATTGGATCAAAGAGCATGCAACTCCAAATTGCTCTGCTATTATCATTAAAACTCGTATTTTTACTACCATCATGACAACGTTAATGTTACCATCATTAATGATTATTGACTTGAAAAATAACGAAGGCAAAGCAAGTGTGGTAACACGTATAACTCTCAGAAGCTGTTCATAGTGGTGAGCTTCTTACTCTTTTGTACCTAGAAGTTTGACTGCCAAATACTGGCGTAGTCCTCGAGCTGCATCTGTTACGATAGTTGGCCAGGAGAAGAAATAACACCATGGAGCCAACGACGCTGTCGTCCAGCTCACTGATGCTGAACGACAACCCTGCTGCTGTCACGGCGGCGGACGACAGTGACGAACAAACTGGACGAACTTCAAAGGAAATTCAGGTACTGTTCGCTAGCTCCAACTATTATCATTATATTAGACAAGCAGAATTACGAGGTTTAAGCTTCCCTAGACACAACTTCGGTGATTCAAAAGAGGAAAAGGAAGCCTAGGGACATGTAGTACGTAGACAAAATGTGGAACCCATGCACGAAGGTGGACCACCGCGCATGGGAACAGCAAGTCGGGAAAAAGAAGAAGAACAGATGAAAGCAAGATCCGTACGAGTACAAATCAAGAAGGAAGCAAAGTGGGCACTAAAGACAGACGTTCCGAAAGCCTAGCTAATGGCTAATTAAGGCAACCTACATAAACCCCTGGCGCGCTGCTCCCCATAACATAGGATGGGCGAACCTAACTGACCAAACCCTATAGCCCATACTGACCGGAAGCAATCGCCTTAAATGTAATCACCGTCTGGTTGGATGTCATTGAATTCAGTATAGTCGAGCACTGGTCATATAAAACAGTGACTGAGAGGCTGCAAATTTGGCATGCTTATATTTTCAGTGCCTATCAAAGGAAATATTGACATGCCAACTAAAGAAAATAGAAAGTCATTTCTGCTTATTCTTAGTGGAGACCATTGTTGTGGTAGATATTCTTTACTTCCTAACCCGAACAAGACTCTAGCAGAACTTTTCGTCTTCAGGGAAGCTGGCCAAATGATAACTTCATTGATGATTCCGTGTCTATAAAACTCACCGATGCTTTCGTAAAAAGTATTCGATATCAAGTAAATGGATGTTCTCGAGTTATCTTTCCGCATAATTGGCAAAAGTACCAAATTGATACTGTATAAGAAGAATTGAACAGCGTTATTTTAAATGGACGTCCTGAAACCAATATTGTTAGTCGTATCATTGAGTGATAGATTAAATAGAAAGGAACTGCTGATGTATTGTAAAGTGATCGGCCGTATCAGACCTCACAGTGTAGAGGAGGGAAAGATAACCATCCATTCAGGCAAGAGTTGCCAATTAATGGATCAAGACGACGATGCAGAACGTGCTTCAGAGAATCATCATTGGTCCCGTACACCTGCCTCATTCCTGTAAGTCTGCTCAACTGTTTGTTAACTATTCGACACGGATTTAGAATGTGATAAAAAGTTTTGCTCTAAAGGACATGATTTGTTTAACAATATGAGTGAAAAACTTCAATATTTTTAGCCTGATCACTGTGTTGGTATCGAGGAAACGAGAACGCTTTGCTCATATATAAATAGAACGAGTGCAAACGCCTCACGCGCAACTAACTTACACTTTGGTTTATGACTTTTCATTGAATTTACTAAGTAAGTACTATAGAGTTGTAGAAGATAGATGCAACTAAGGGGCAGAGAACGTCAATGAAATACCGAGCACAATACCCAGTTAAGACACAGTAACAGCGAAAGTGGGCCACCGCTTGGTAGCTCTGACATCACTATCCTCTCAAGAGACTGTAAATGGAATATTAAACTACCTGTGTACAACGCCACGCCAACAAAAATCCAGATGAGTTAAGAAAGTAGATCCGTAAGCCTCCATTTCACGACAATCTCAACTGCTGACAATCCAAAGATTACAAATAATCCAGTAGGGGAGTCTGCCTTCCAGTTATCAACTCATCACCCACTGTATAGCGAGAGAGAAACCAACGTATTATGAATCCAATGTGTACCGCGCATAATGAGAAGTTATTGAGTGCTTGGTAGCTCGATTAATGGTGAATCACAGTTAAAAAAATCATTTACTTAGCGATAATGGAGCAGCCGCTTCGCTGAATCTTTGAACCGTTAGCATCGATGTCTGAAGTATCTCTTAGCGAGAACATACATATATATATAACATATTTGAATGCCTTCCCTCAGTAGTTCTGCCCTCCATTTCCGTGATGCACAAATTTAATAGATCGGTGAAGAAACGGAAATTTATTGTTCGGACTAAAACCACGAAGAAGAGGCAAGAAAAAGCAGTTTTGCATTAGCAGATATTCTCCGTCGCCAATAATTTCATAATATCTCGGGCACTTTAAAGAATATCTCCATATTAGAAACTCAGTTTTAGTAACGAGAAGTTACTTATGTAGGTGACCTCATACAAGCTGTAGCTATAAAAAAGCTCTAATAACGTGTGTGTTTACTGTTTATGCCCAATAACTATACTGGCCAACAGCAAAACTTTGACAAACCCTATTTCAACGTAAGCTACTTCTTAATACAATTAATTACCTTCGCCAAGGAGGTTATGTTTTCGTCGTGTTTGTCTCTCTGTCTGTCAATTCGTCTGTCACCAAGATAAGTCAAAAATTTATGAACAGATTTGGACGAAATTTACTGGGATTGTTAGGTATGTTAAGAGGAACAGATGATTAACTTTTGGAGAAGATATGTCCATCCGTTTGTTTGTTTGTTTGTCTGCCTCATTTTTCTCAATGCCACAACTCAAAAAGTTATGGATGGATTTTTTGTTAAATTAACATGAGTTGTTAGGTATATAACAAAGAGTAATTGACCAAATTTTGGTAATGATCTGTTTGTTTGTTCGTTCGTCACTATTTTTAATTTTATAATTGTTAGCACAATAACTCACAAAATGATGAATGGATCTTTTTCGAAATTTATAGGGATTGTTAGTAATCTTAAGAGATATAAATGTTTAAATTTTGGTGCAGATCGGTTTGCTCGTTTGTATGATTGACTCATGTTTGCCATAACGTTTGTTAGCACTATAACTCAAAAAGTTATGAACGGATCTTCAAGGAAATTGCACAAGCTGTCATTACTATCAATCAAAAGGCAAGAATGATCAAATTTTGGTGTTTATACAAAGAAATTTATTTTATGGTTTCAGAGCCAATTTAATTTTTTTGCTACCGTTGCCTCGCTTGGCGGAGGTATGCGCTCTCAGAGTGCTCTAGTTAGACATAGAACCGTGTGATTCTGAAAGTGATAGTATTTCTCTACATTGCCTCTGTTTTTTGAAAACACAGTATATTGATATTTATGAGCAAATTTAGGTAAAATTAACTGCCCTAAAAGACCAAAGAAAACTAAGTTGGATGACAGTACGCTTACATTGTATTTAGGCAGTGAATCGACAAAGAAAGATTAAATAGTTATCAGCATATTTGGGGAAACAGTTTTTGGAAATTAATTCTATGAATTTCGTTAGAGATGAGTCAAATTCAAGGATTTATCCAGTGCTGTTCGTGTGAAGAAATGATCCCGTGTATGATTTTCTAATAGCAATCACAATGGTGGTTTTTAGCTCTAACCTTAATCGTAGGAACAGCATACTCCATCGCTTCAACCTTAGTTTGTGTCCATAAGCACAGTATTTCAGACTCTATGGGGTGCGCACTGCTCATGACGCTTAACATTATATTTTAGTTCAAAGTAAGCTTGAGCGGCTCCTCTCCTAAAGTATTGAAATGCTGCTACTTTTTCTTGTAGTCACCACAAATGTAGCAGAAGTTAATGGGATCATTTAGGCAAAGACGCTAGACAATGAGGTACCTCTGCTATAGAATTATTGTACTTATATAGATTTGCAATGTAAATAAATTGCATTAGAAACCAAACAAATTAATCTAGGAGAACTATCTTCACGAAAACTTCAACAATTCAGCAGTCGTAAAATATCATAATTATCACTTATCATTGATGTATGCAAGATGTTTAGTAAGGAAATATCTTAGAAACTAGAGATAATTCACTAAATCAGAGTATATTTTTGGAATACAGAACTATGTACCATTCATAGGCTATAGTGCTCAAAATTTCCATGCCTACTGAAAAAGAAATAAAATTGATGCCCCGTGCCATTATTACTACAGCCTTAGTTCACGCTTCCCTACCCACAGCGTTACACTGTGATCTAAAAGAGCAAAAAGAACGGATTAATAGAATGTCGAGAGAAATGTGAAACCCATGCACGAGAGTGTTCCCACACAGAGACAGCGCGCATAAGAACAACAACAACTTGAAAGAGAAGAGGAAGAACAAAACAATGCATTGTCAACAGGAGCATGAAAATGAGACGAAGGAAATTGGATACGAAAGACAGACGACTCGAAGGCCTATAGCTATGGCTAATAAACCTATGCAGACCTCTTGGTGGCGCTACAGCCCTAACATAGGATGGGCGAATCTAACTAATGGCCGATTTACACGTTAGTCTTTTCAATGGGTTCAATTCACTAACCGTAGAAATAGCAGAAAGGTACACCGTTTGTTAAGTTTTACTTTACTCCAAGTTTCAAAATATATTTGTAACTTTCCTATATATTGTGACACTTGCTGAAGAAACAGATTTCATGGCAAACATTTTAATAACTTTCTATGGCGTCCTCAAATTTGTACCGACAATGACCTGACAAAACATTCGTACAAGTGGATGAGTGAACGGCCTTAAACTAACACCATGGCCTATGACCTAGCCTGCACCTCCTGAAGGGTTTCCACCTATTGAATAGTAATCAAATCGTTCTTCAACAGGCGCTCTTGAGCGACATGGACCTCGAAGACATCAAATGCGGTCTTGGTCCATGCAAGCCGAACTTCCTGCAGGTGAGCTATATGCGGCGATTCCCACGTCTCATCATTGCTATTCACTGCGGCAGAATCGGGGTCAGAGTCATAGAACTATTAGGTTCGTGCACATTTGCAATTTTGAGGAATTCTTACGAAATTCTTGAGTTGCAAAGCTCGAAAACCGACAAAAAACGCCATGCAGTGCAATTTTAGCAGACCCAACGTTTTTTGATATATGTTGCAGCAAGCTAGATTGCTCTAAATCTCTGAATAACTCGCTTTAGTCGTTAGCAAACAACGGCTGCATAGTGAGGTTATGAGGATGTTAGCTCTCACGAGTGTCCGATAAGTGGCGCTTTGTCGATACACCCTAAAGAATGCACAAATGATTGCGAAGAGGTAAAGCTGGTCTGCATGTAATAGAACTGACACGTGGAAGATTCTACTATGTGCTCAGGAACTATAAAAGCTAGTCAAGAAAACGAGCGAAAACTTGATGATTATTCTCGAATAATAATAAGCTTTCACTACGTAAGTCCTTGACGGCGGGAAACTAACTTTAAAAATTATTTCCTGAAAGCCAAGCTTTACCTACTTTTTTATGGCTAGTAGAAAGCACTCGAAGATATTGCTTTGATTAATGTCAGACAACTTTCTAGTTGTGCTTCTGGTGTAGACGCAGCAACGTTAAATTACACGGATAGAAATACGCCAAGTCGCAACTGCAGTAGTTTTTCACGCCCATTGTAAAAGGTCAGCTAGCCCAATCTGGATCAGTCTACGCTTTTATAGCACAACCACTGAAGGCTGGCTGCAGCTAGCAAATGAATCGTGCAAGAGGTGGAACTTCCCCTACGTCGTCAGTGGTATTGATATGGCAAACACGTGGCATACAAAGCCCCCTCTGATTCTGGATCTGAATGCTACAGTTACAAAGGCTCCTTCAGTATCATCCTGTTTTGCCATGGTGACGTCTGATTACGAGTTCCTGTGGGTGGACGTGTCCGGTAATGGCTCTGCTTCAGATGCTCAGATCTACAACAGTGAGCTGAGACATCGCTGAGAACAACAGCACCGTGGGGTGGCCATAGCAGTGCATTTGCCTAATGACACTCAAAATGTGCCCAACTTCCTGGTGGGAGATGATGCCTTCAGCCTGAGGACCTACCTGATGAAGCCCTACAGCGCTAGAAACTTTTACAGGGAGTACAAAATCTACAACTACAGGCTGCCGAGATGAAGAAGAGCGGTGAAGAACACTTTTGGCATCTTGGCCAACAGATTCCAAGTTCTTCTGAGCACCATGAACCATCACCGTGAGACTGTCAGACTGACTGACAAAGCCTGTATGCTCCGACGCATGTGATTTTGATTGAAATGTACGTAATTCATGCGCAATTCGTTAGTGATTTTCGACCACGCACACCCCCCAAAATTGTCAATTTCTCCACTGACAATCACGCACTAGCCAACTTTATACATGATTTATGCGTGATCGGCTGTGTGATTGGGTCTTCACAGCTCAAAACCTGGACTCGCGCCCAAACCCGATGCGACGAACATCCACTGACAGCTACTGATGCTACACGTCAGAAAAACTTATGATATGCACAGCACCTATGAATCGCGCACGACTCAAAATTTCTGCGTAATCCATACGTAAATCGTAAGTTTTGGCAGTGTAACTGGGCCTTAATATTATAACAACTGTTCTAGCCAAGATACCTAAATAAACTATGAGCGAAGGATCCAGCCATAATTTACTAACAACAGCTATAGGAAAACGTTATAAACTTTATTGCTGAGTCGTTCTCTTACCATTCGAGATCCGCTTACACGATGCAACATCTGTTGCGCAAAACGCTCTTCTCCCACGCTTCTTTTTCCAGAGGGGGAGGGGGGATTTTTCCCCTCTGCGACTTTTAACTTGCGTGGTTCGGAACGCCATTAGTCTGACCATTTTATCAAGGCAGCTCGACCACGGTCCAATTCCTCTGTAGATATGTCAATTCTATGGGTATTTCTGAGATTATGTTCGGCCCATATCTTAGCCCCGCCCACTAGCTGTATATAGAGAAATCTCAGAAATATCCACAGTATAGCACCGCTACGCACAGAAAAATGGTAGTTTGCCATTACGCAAAATTAGTTAACTGTAAACTAAATTGTCGTTTGAATTTGCGTCAATGCACATTGTCATTTGTGATGAACAACAGATGAAAAAGAGCGTTGTGATGAACAACAATGTCGCTTACAATTAATTATGATTGCTTAGTAGCTAAAATATTACGTCGTTATAGGGATAAGAAACCAGGTGTTTTTTATCGTAAAGAACATACTTTTCAGCATGTATAGAGGAATTTTACTACGACCGAACTGCATTGTTAAAATGGTCAGACTATAGCTTCGCGGTGGTCCATCAATTCAAAATTAATCATGATTCTTAGAATAAAAATAATAAAAAAAGTAACTAAGCAGCCGATCCACAAAGCTAAAAGTGAACGCAAAACGGAAAAAAACGTCGAACTTCTAATTGTTGTTATCGGTGAAATCCCAAGAATTTCAAGAAATTCCCGAGCAGCACAGCCTTACTGCACAAAATTTTGCATCGTGTAAACAAAGTTTTAATACATAACGACATTTGTACAAGTATAACTTCTCAAATAGAAACTCCAAGCATAGACAAACTTCTGCAACGAAGACCCGTATGTGAAATGCAGCTTGTATACACTACCTGCTGTCATGAATATAGTAGCACTATCCGACGTCATAAGGACATTATGATGTGACCAGTAAAAATGTGTTGCAAAACTTTATTGGTAGGTTAAGAGTATTCTTCTGTGTAACTTCACGATTTCCTGTGGTGTAGGTAAAAAAAAATGTGTTGTGAATGAAGAGGAAACAAGCATACTTTAGGACTGGTCATCTCGTAGATGGAACTCCTTCCGAAACTGAGATAGTAAGCCGGTCTCCATTTTAAGAGCTTCACTCGATATATTTATGTGTGTAGAGAATGCTTTAGTACCCAATGATCCCTGTCCATTACGTATAGAGAACTATAAAAATTGTGAATAAATAAGTAAGGGTTTCTTGTCTAATTTTTTATGAACGCGTTGTGTTTTCCAGGGGCTGGCGAAGAAAGAAGTGTACCTGGTACTGTACACCCTCATAGGCATGTTTATGGGCATGTTCTTCACATACACAGTGTCCGTTATATCTACGCTGGAGAAAAGGTTCGATATGAGCAGTAAACAGACAGGTGAGTGTACTTACTAAAGGCGTGTTTAATTCACTAAATTAAATCTAAATAATCCGTGAAACTTGGGCAAAATATCAAATATGACAGTTCGATTTGCTGCCAAGATTGGACTTCAAACTTTAATCGCAGACCGGTTACAATTGAAGTGACCAAAACTCATTGCTGTATCGGTTTCCAGGCTGTCTCAATTAAGCTCAAGCATTACGCTCGACATTTTGACTTTTGGTTTATGTTCCACGTGATATCACTTCTGGTTGCTGACGCACGATATATCACTTCCGGTTGCTGACGCACGATATATCACTTCCGGTTGCTGACGCACGATATATCACTTCCGGTTGCTGACGCACGATCTATCACTTCCGGTTGCTGACGCACGATCTATCACTTCCGGTTGCTGACGCACGATCTATCACTTCCGGTTGCTGACGCACGATCTATCACTTCCGGTTACTGACGCACGATCTATCACTTCTGGTTACTGACGCACGATCTATCACTTCTGGTTGCTGACGCACGATATATCACTTCCGGTTGCTGACGCACGATATATCACTTCCGGTTGCTGACGCACGATATATCACTTCCGATTGCTGACGCACGATCTATCACTTCCGGTTACTGACGCACGATCTATCACTTCCGGTTACTGACGCACTATATATCACTTCCGGTTACTGACGCACTATATATCACTTCCGGTTGCTGACGCACTATATATCACTTCCGGTTGCTGACGCACTATATATCACTTCCGGTTACTGACGCACTATATATCACTTCCGGTTACTGACGCACTATATATCACTTCCGGTTACTGACGCACTATATATCACTTCCGGTTACTGACGCACTATATATCACTTCCGGTTACTGACGCACGATCTTTCACTTCCAGTTGCTGACGCACTATATATCACTTCCGGTTGCTGACGCACTATATAGCACTTCCCGTTACTGACGCACTATATATC
>LQNS02278143.1:2527722-2542053 GCA_001587735.2 Parhyale hawaiensis | reverse complement strand
CTTCCGGTTGCAGACGCACAATATATCACTGCCGGTTGCTGACGCACGATACATCACTTCCGGTTGCAGACGCACGATATATCACTGCCGGTTTCTGACGCACGATACATTTCTTGGTTGCAGACGCACGATATATCACTGCCAGTTTCTGACGCACGATACATCACTTCCGGTTGCAGACGCACGATATATCACTTCCGGTTGCAGACGCACGATATATCACTTCCGGTTGCTGACCCACGATACATCACTTCCGGTTACAGACGCACAATACATTACTTCCAGTTGCAGACGCACAATATATCACTTCCGGTTGCAGACGCACAATATATCACTTCCGGTTGCTGACCCACGACACATCACTTCCGGTTGCTGACCCACGATACATCACTTCCGGTTGCTGACCCACGATACATCACTTCCGGTTGCTGACCCACGATACATCACTTCCTGTTGCTGACCCGCGATACATCACTTCCGGTTGCTGACCCACGATACATCACTTCCGGTTGCAGACGCACGATATATCACTTCCGCTTTCCGCGCCGATTGACATCCTTACTTCAATTTTGTGCCCTGAGCAAGTAGAAGGCAAAGTGACGAATCGGAATAGGACTAATGCCGGCGTCACTAATGACATCATTCATCAACCTCCCTCTTCCCCCCCCCCCCCCACCCTAAGGCTTCGCCAAGCCAAGCCTAACCTCCCAATGACGTCACACGATCCTCCCACAACCAGTTTTTGATCCCGCTAGTTTTCTAATGGCCCATCCCTAATGTTATGATTTTTTCGATTTTACCGATAATCCACAATTTTTCACGAATTTTAGTTGATAATCCGCCTTATTCTTTTTCACCTTATCACTTACGTCACAAACTCGTAAGCCACGCTCACCGCTCTGGTTGGCGAGGTGCCTCCCTTTTTTATATGATAACCCACCATTTTCCTACCTTGTCAATTACATCATAGACCTGCTTGCTGTACACATTGGTCCTGATTGGCAGACCCGTCATTTGCGAACTCTTATCATGCTCAACTGCCGCTGTTCGGTGTGCGCGCTCCAATGCATTCCGTGTTTCTCAAAAACTGCCAGCGCTGCCTGCCAGCTTCTCGCTGAACTGCTTTTGGTGTGTTTCGGCCCTAACATAGCATCGAATAGAAACTTGCCATCATTGTGCCGAGTGTTGAGATAATCCCTTGCTTTGGCAGGTTTCATCCTAGCTGGTAACGACGTCTCACAAATTCTCTTGTCGGTGATCATAACGTATTATGGCAACTACGGCAACCGGCCCCGTTGGATGGGTATGGGGTTGCTCAGCTCGTCCGCTTCATGTTTCCTTGCAGCTTCGCCGCATCTTATCTACGGACCGGGCGAAGATGCCAAAGCTGCTGTCGAACTTGGAGTCTACGTCAACAGCACGGATACGGGCGGTGACGGTAAGCAACATTGCAATATAGGGCTCAAGATAACAGGATATGACAGGTTGGTTGACTTCCTGTAATATGTTTGGATTTTGAGATAACAGCCCATGGAAATCAAATTATGAAATCACCTATGCGTTACGAAATATCATCCAGAGGCCATGCTCCGTTCGTGAAATGGCACGATGACTCATAAGAGTTACACATAAACAAAGAAATCTCTGTTGCGGTCAGTTTATAATCACGTCTTAAAAGTCAAATCAAAAGTCATCTACATGTTAGATTTACCTCTTTAAAGGTAATTATAAATTTACCTCTGTAGAAATTCATCTGCGAGTAGGCGTCGATACAACTCTATTGTTGATAATGCACTAGAACAGACGAGCACAGATCCAAGTAAAGCAATTGACTCCAAACGTAATATAAGTTAGCTATATGTAAGTATATGACTAAGCAACCGAGAAATGGATCAAACTAGAGTCATTCCACAGGTTCCACAATGTTTTTTTTTCGCCTAGAAACATTATCCAGATAGAATTTCGTAACTCCTGAGATTGGCCGATGATAGCCCTCCCAGAAAAATATGCTACAACAACTATTTCACTAAATTTATCCTCACTTCGGCAGCTACTTACCTGTGCCCCTTCACCGAGGATGGCAAGTGCAACTCTGCAGAAGTAGACGACAGCGGAACCTCATATCGGGGACCTGCCATCATATTATTCCTATCGCAATTTCTTCTGGGTATCACCGTCAGCGCTTATTACAGTATCGGACTCATCTACTTGGACGACAACGTTAAGAAAACAGAAACATCCATTTATTATGGTAAGTTCGAATAAAGATTCCGTGCTCTGGGTGACGAAGCCAGATCCATTAACAAAGTCAAGGAAAGAGAATGAAGCGCTATCGATTATTTAGTAAAGTAAAGATAAAGTCAACTTGACAAGACACGCCAACTGGGACACCCATACACATTGGTTCGTGCTGAAGATGTATGCCAACCATCGGCCTCAGAAGAGAGCACGGCTGCAGTCGACCACAGCTAGATCGTCATGAACTAGAATGCCCGAGAAGAGAAGCTCCCATAGTGACAATCCAATTATCGTCATCTTCGGTTGGGGTCAGTACCCCCTCAATAGCATCCGGCAGCGAATACAGATTAAGCACGACCCCCACCCCCACCCAAAAGTAAGTACGTGCCCCTACGATAACCATGCGTACCAAGAAAATTTGCTGATTCGGTGCCGGGAGCCACGAGAAGGACCGCGCTTGGCCTGGGGATCCTTCTTGGGATCCCCGACACTACTGTGCAGCACGCAACGTCCGATGCAACTCAACACCTAGCTTGTACCAATCGATGTTACGTACAACGTCCTAAGTAAAGAAAAAATACGCCATTCGCTTTCCGTATTCATCACTGACGACCAGCCCGCAAGAGCATAGCTACATTAATTGGTCTCAGAGGGTGGATGCAATCAACTGGAAACAAGAGTTGAATAGAGGAAGCGTTTATGAAAACGCGAGTAAAAAATGTGACCGTAATAATCCACGATATAATATTACGCAGCAGTTGATCCGCTGCTTACTTGCTTGGTCAATTGGTTGATCCTTCCTTCCGTCATGCTCGTAAGGATGTAGATAGAAGAAAATTCTTCTACTGAAAAACAAGATGAAATGACTATGGCTTACGTAGCTTCTGAAAGACATGCTCGAAAGTCGAAATACGCACTTTCTGAAGCCCGCTTCTTTTTGAAAGCTAGTTCGGTGCTATTTGAGGCTGTTTGATATGATTATTCTTTTGGGAGTCGCGTATAGATAAAAGGATGTATGGTATCTCTGATCGAGATTTTGAACCTGTCGCGCATCAGCTATTTTCCTTTTTCATAGCATGTGATATTAACAAAGAGAAGAAGTCTGAAAGATTTCAAATCCCATTGCAACCAAAGTTCGATTCTTGGTACTTAGCTAACCGCTGGTATTCAGGATGCCCTGCACTATGCAATGCCCATTTCTGGTGAAATACTTTTGCTTGAACCATATGTTCTTCGTGCTATTATTATTATTATTAAAACTTCACGCCTGAGCTCCCACAGACAGGTAATACAACCCAAATGAAGCATCTTGCAACACCGGGAAGCCCAAAACGCTGCTACAGGAAATCCAGCAAAAAACCATTCACAGCTGACTTACACGTCTGCAAGCCAATACGACCAAAGGCCGATGCCGGCAACAAATTCCAAACCTTAGCCGACCAGGGCACGAAGCACCGACAGAACTGATCAGTTCGACATCTGACAGCATCCAAAGTAAAAGAGTGCGCTCCGCTCGCAGCACGAGTTGCTCTCCCAAAAACCTTGAGGGCAGGGAGAGAAGAATACAACCAATGCCTCTCATTATTGTACACCTTATAAAACATGCATAGCTCTGCTACTCTTCTCCTGTGGGACAGGTTCACTAGATCATTATCATCAGCCCACAGCCTGCTGGCTGAACTAACAAGTAGATCAAACAGACACAAGTGAGTGTCAGTAGCTGAAGCCCAGTCCGGTGAGCAATACTCCAACACAAGCAGCAAAAATGCATAAGAATATCTGCAGGCAACCTGACTATCACCAAACACGGAATTCCCCTTACGCAGTAGCCCAATCTTAGCGGAAGCACGTGACACCAACCTCCTAATATGTGGCTCTAAAGTAAGCTCTCATCAAAGACAACACCAAGAATCTCCAACGAGCTAGACTCCTGAAGTAAAGCGTCATCAATCTCCAGTTGGGGATGCTGCGGTACAAGTGTCCTAGACCGACTGACAATCATCGACTTGGTCTTACAGGCATTCAGCTTCATACTCCAGGCCGAGCACCATGCACTAATGTGTGACAAATCCCTATTCAGAGACTGAGCGATAGCATCACGCAGGCGAGGAACATGTATCACTGCCATCAAAGTGGAATCGCCGGCATAGTTGATCAACGTGTTCTCGAGTGAAGAGAATGTCATTAGTATAGAGAACAAACAACAGCGGGCCAAGTACACTGCCCTGAAGGACGCCAGACACCACCCCGACTGAGGCGCTCAAAACGCCGTCAACAGACACACTCTGCGTTCGCTCAGAAACAAAATTGCGAATGGTTGACAAAGCCCTACCACCCACATCAAAGGACTTCAGCTTGTATAATAAACCCCTGTTGTTAACCCTGTCAAACGCCGCGCTGAAGTCCAACTGGACAAGGCGTGCCTCCGACCCATAATCCAGCGCAGATTGTAAAAGGTGTGACACCGACAAGAGAGCGTCACAACAGCCCAAGCCAATTCTGTACGCAAACTGACCAGCAGGCAGCAACCCCGTAACTTCAGCGAAACGACCCAGCTTACCAGCAATCAACTTGACTTGCTATTTAACTTGCAAACATTTTGAAACTGTTGGAGGAATATTTTACTCTCGCAAACTCATGGCGGTACAAAACATTCGTTACTTCAATGAAAGATCAAGCCTACAGGGATAAGGCATCATTTCTGTAACACAAGCCGAACCGCAAGCAAGAACAATATAAGGTTTTGTTAGGAAATTTTAGCCGTAATTTTTGACAGCGGAGTACTCTCGTTTAAACATATATATTAATTGAGGAAAACCTCCACTTCTATGCAACTCGGAGTTGACGACACAAGATTTGGCACGTCAGTACAGCTCGACAAGAGAGCTGATGGCGCAGGCGTAGCGTAAGTTCAAACGGTAAGCGCCGTTCGCTTCGAGAAGGTCTTCTGTTTATCACCGGCGGACGCAATGACTAAGTGATATTTCGTTTTGTATGAATCTTTATAAGATATTTGTATGTATGTCTTCCCATCTAAAACCTGCCACAGGAATTGAGCTGTCATCATAAGCTTTTGCAAGCACTAAGGTGAGTTGACCTACGCGTAAAAACTGTAAAAACTTTTGGCTCAGGACCTCCAGCTCACCCCCTCCACCCGTCTACTTCGCCGATGATGTTTTTACGCCACGAAGCATTCTAATTCAGAGAAGCTTTTTTCCATTGTTGTGAAATTTAGTACACGAACTTAACGTTAATGACAACGAGTATTTTATTACTTCTTCCCCATCAGTAAGAAGTGCAATATTTTTATTAAGTGACTGTTTCTCTATCTTCCATGGGCTATAGGGATACAAATCCCATCCTGCGGTCACAAGATAATGCGTTCAGTAATGATCAGCTTCGGCATGGTTACAATAATTATTATAATAACTCAGTATTTTAAACAGTTGGGAACCATAACGCATTGCGATAAGGGATGGTAGACTCATAATTTAACCCTTTCGTTCCCAAAACTCTGCTCCTGCCATGAGTTTCTGAAAGAAGCTCATGATACGACCTTTGTCATCACTTGAGCTCCACCTAAAGTTTCATTATCGTAAATACATAAAACAAAAGTACCGACTTCGGACGTGTGGTAAAATATCTTGTCTAAATTTCAAGAGCGAGAAACACCGCGCTGGTTTCAGTAATCAAAACTTTAATGTGGGAACTGGGGTTCCCGTCGGGAACGAAAGGATTGAAATTCGCTGGTCATGGACGAGACAAGCGTCACACGATCTTCAGCTGGAATTGTAATTTTCTCCCAAACCTTGCATTTTGCTGCTTGAAATTTACCTCCATCACAAAAAACTTCCACATCTACAAATCAGACTGAATTTTTCTAATTACATAGCTGAAAGTTGTAGCATATATCGACAGAAATCATCTGAAACATATCTAAACTAGAGCACTCTGAGAGCTCATACCTCCGCCAAGTGAGGCAACGGTTGCAAAAAATTCAAATTGGTTCTGAAACAATAATTTTCTATGTATAAACTCCAGAATCTAATCATTTGTGCCGTTTTATATTAATAACAGCTTGTTCAATTTTCTTGAAGATCCGTTCATAACTTTTTGAGTTATGCTATTAACAAACGGTATGACAAACATAAGTCAAGAATACAAACAAACAAACAAACCGATCTGCACCATAATTTGATAATTTATGTCTTTTAACATATCTAACAAACCCTATAAATTTCATAACGATTCTATCATTATTTTTTGAGTTATTGTGCTAACAAGCATAAAATTAGAAACAGTGACAAAGGAACGAACGAACAACCAGATCATTACCAAATATACTCACGTTAATTTTATCAAAATCCATAACTTTTTGAGTTATAGCATCGAGAAAAATGAGGCAGACAAACAAACAAACGGATGGACATATCTATACCAAAAGTTAATCATCTCTTCCTTCTATCATACCTAACAATCCCTGTAAATTTCATCTAAATCGGTTCATAACTTTTTGAGTTATCTTGGTGACAGACAGACAGACAAACATGCTGACAGACAAACACGACGAAAACATAACCTCCTTGGCGGATGTAATAAACTTGAAAGGGGCAGTAATCGCGGCAAGATGTACGACAAAACGAGAGAAAACGACGGTTGTTGATTTTGAGTATGTAAAGGTAAAATCAACTTCAAATCCATCATTCCCTGGAAAACCCGTAAGCACTGGTTCGTGCGGCAGATATAGGCCAACTGGCCGCTGAGAAGTAAATACAGCTGCATCCGACTACCGGTAGCTAAGAAGTACGGAGCATTTAACGGAAGGTTCAGCGTCCACCCCTTCCTCCTTACTCTAAGACAATTACTCCCATACATAGTAGCTAAGCAAACCGAGCAAATTTGCTGATTCAGCTTGCCAAGCGCAATGGACAAAGATTGCTCACCTGGCTTGGGGATCGTTCCCGGGAGACTCAGCACAACCGTGTAGCACAAGCACACAAAGTCCGCTGCTACCGCAGGTAGCATCCCATGCTTGTCCATATATCCTTCTATCTCGATGTAGTTTAGTTAGGGCATGATGATCCTGTTTGTGGATATATAACTCAATGATGCATTCTACGATAAAAACTTGAAAACCGCTTTGGACAAAGGACTCGGCCCCGATGCCTCAACCATATACACGACAGAAAATTTTTAGTTTTATCCGTAGTGTTTATGCTATTATTGAACAAGCGCAATACCAATATTTGCTCTGTAGATGGAATTGATATACACTTTCAGGCTCTCCATTTGAAGGACGTGCAGTTAAAAGATAAAAAATTAACCACAATTACTTATTATGTTACTTATTTTGTTTATCGAAATCACAAGTCGCACTTTTTCGCGGTAATGGTGGGCAAAGTGAGGAAAGAACATCTAGTATAGGTTGAGAAAATAATTAAGTTCCTAATTTGAGCCTCCTTACTCACGGCATATATTGTGATCAAAAGGAAGATGAACACAACGCAAATACAGAATGTCATGAGACATATGGAACCCAAAAACTAGGGATCGACGCTTTTGGGAACATTGGGTCGTGAAAGAAGACGCAAAACAGGAGAAAACATCATCACTAGGTGCATGTACTTTGATAGAAATTAGGAACGCTTGCAGGGAGAGGTTTCCACACTGGATCAATTCGAATGCCAGAATTCAGTAAAAAGGAAGACTGTGAATATATGGAAAATGGAAGGAAGGATTTATTGGACACGAAGGAAAGACGCCCGAAGAACATAGCTAAGGCTGCGTTGACCGATGATTATCTCCCGCCAGCGAAGCGAAGAGACGTGGTAATGTTTTCGTTGAAGTTTGTATGTTTGTCTGTCCACCCAATAAGTCGTCGGAGGAGTTGAGCAATGTTCATTATTTTTTGTAGGGAAGTTGGTGTATAGATGTGACTCATGCCAAAAAACAAGGCCTATGCATATAGCTGGCAATCAAAATGACGGCGTAGAGTTTCCCTCCACTACGGCGACTTTGCCTCCACCGCGGGAGATTGTCTTACGCCACGAGTCGGGTTTTTTTCCCCAAGATATTATTGAAGAGCTAATCTCTGGGAAGGAATGGGGGCTGTGCCTCGTTCATCAAAAATGACTTCGTTGAATTTGCTCCTACCGCAGGTGATGGGCTTACGCCACAAGGCGTTCTAGTTTCCCTTTGATGGCGAATGGTTGCGGTGCGCACTCTTTCACTCTGTAAATAAACATGATCGACCAGTAGATACTTTCGGAGCAGATAATTGCCTGTCGAGATTCAAACATCTTCAGTTAGAAAACCATAGTTACCAAGAATTTTTATAGTTCTTCGGACACAGCATAATAGTTACCATTTTGGCAGTTACCTTCATGGTCACAATGCACTATTAAAATACATTTATTACATACGACACAAACTTCACTCTATTTTGATCAAACTGCGGTACTTCGCTAACAGACTTTTTGCCCCGCAGCGTACATTGGGAAAACGAACATTTGGAATAAAATAGCAGCCTGGTATGTATATGACTAATAGATTACATTTCTCTACAGGACTTTCAATGATAGGGCGTATTCTGGGTCCGGTATGTGGCTTCTTCCTCGGCAGCAGATGCCTGGCATTGTGGATCGACCCCAGCCAGCACCCTGACATCAGCCAGAGAGACCCACGGTGGCTGGGGGCCTGGTGGCTAGGTGAGTGGTTCCTCGGAGGATGTACAAATAGGTTATAATTTAGCTTAGGTCCCCCCGTACAGAGCACGGTGCTTCAACAGCAAAAGAATATGACCTGAAAACTGGGAGATCTTGACGGATCTCCACTTAAAGAGCCCGTGAGAAGATATACAAAACGGCGTCAGCTTCATAAACTACGTGTAATATGCACAATAGTTATGCATCGAGAAAATTTCGTTGACTCATTATCATTTGGAAAATGTTTGCATCAAGAATTGTCACGGGAAGTTGAGGGTAGGACCTACTCCTGACACTAAGGAATTTCTCTATATTCGTATGACTTCGATATACTTCAACTAGAAAGTTACATCCTTCAGGTCTTGTTTGAAATCCTGACTGCAGGAGATTTTAGGTCTGAAACTTACCTCCAGCTTTTGTCAAACGGCAAAAAAATAACGGGCGACCCCATAGGAACCTAAACTAGATTAGGTTAGGTTATCACGATTTCGTAAAAACCTATGTAATGCAGATAAAAAAGAAGTTTGACTTTCTTCAGTAATAGATTTAAAAAATATAAATTTAAAACCTCATAGCTTTTTTCCAATAATTTCTTGGAGTTGCGGTTGCTATTTTTGGAAACAGCATCAAAAACTATCCAAAATATCAAGTTTTCAGTAAAACACGGAGCAGTCCGGGATTTGAAAAAAGATTCCTTACTTCTTCTATAATATAAAATAGTCATTGTGGTGATCTTTTATAATTGATGCTCTCCACTAGCTCGAGCCTGTGCTTTAGTAACTCATTGGTACTATAAATCTTATATTTCTCATGGTAGGTATTACTTTTCAAATATTTATTTTTCAAAAATATGACTACTTTTTAATTATATGATATCACCAGCAAAATGAAATACTATAATAGACAATTTCAGGAAATAGTGTAATTTACTTGATATTTAAAATTTCAGCTGCATATCGGAACCTGAAAACAGTGAAGAATCTTTGAAAAAAATTGACATGGTATGTTATTATCACGTGTATCAACTTTTTATAACACCCCAAAATTGAATTTCAAAACCTTTTGTTTTTGGCCCACTTTATTGGGTAGGCGTGGCCACGTGCGCTACTACGGGCAGGGAAACAAGGCGCAAAGTATGGTAGGAGACACTCGAAAGGTCGGCCCCGTTTGTGTCCTTCCACACGAGAGAGACTAGAGATGTCCCGTGTGCCAGCCAGGTCGGCTATCACGATCGACAGCCCACCTCACGGAACAGAAAGAGAAAAGTAGAGAACCCACCTAACTTTTCAAAACTAACCTCGTCAGCAGGAACTGCGGCAAGCTGCTACATCTGCGGATAAGACAATCAGGGCCCTTGAGTGCGTGATGCCCAAAAATATTGTGGCAGAGATAGGAGCGGCCAGAATATACCCCTGAGGACAGTTACCAACTGATTATCAAGAAAATTACAGGAACTGTCATTAATGTTAAAAGGCACAAATGACCAAATTTTGGTAATGATCAAAAAACAAATGATGGTTACAAGACCAACTTAAACTTTTCACCAATATTACAATGCTTGGCAGAGGTATTTGTGCTCACAATCTGGTCATTTTTTACTGTTTATGTGCGCTTTAAATAGTCTGTGTAATACCTAAGACACACATGCGAGCAATTTACCAGTAATTTAAGGGGCTTCTGTTAAACTTTGAGGTTTCTCTGTACGTTTTGCCATTTTCTCCCTGCTTTTCATTGATATAGCTGTCTCATTTCCCAATTTCTTTGCGAGTGGGCAGCTAATAACTAGCAACTGAACATAGGCAAGCATACCATTAGTATATTCACAGGAAAATTTGCAACTTAGTAGGCGCGGGTTCGGTTATTTATACGTTCATAGACAGGATACAGGCAGCTACTGTAAGTACCTATAGCTCGGACCGCTTGAGGCATCGACGATTTTGTACGGCGAATTTTGAAGCCTGGAAGAGAGCTACAAGGAATTGGAACGTGCGGAAATTAACCAGAATAAAAACATTGTTCCATTTATTCTTCATTGATACCCCAAACCGTACCATGCATACCAATCACTTTGATAAGCGTGAAACAAGTTTACCGTCTGACAGCAGATCTAACTAGAGCACTCTGAGCGTGCATACCTCCGCCAAGCAAGGCAGCGGTAACGAAAAATTTAAATCTGCTCTGAAACAATGACTTTCCTTCTATCAACACCAAAATCTGATCACTTGGGTCTTTTGATAATGTTAACAGTGTTTGTAATTTTCTTGAAGATCCGTTCATAAATTTTGAGTTATGCAGCTAACAAACATTTTATCAAACGTAAGTCAAACACACAAACGGACCTGCCGATTATCACCAAAATTGAATTAAATAATTTATTTTAATATTACCAACAATTCCTGAATATTTCATGAAGATTCATTAAATTAAGAGTTATTGTGCTAACAAGCTTAAAATAAAACACAGCGAGAAACGAACACACGTATCATCACATAAATCTGTTTATTCACTCTTCGTATTATACCTCACAACTCATGTAACTTTCATGAAAATTCATCCATAACTTTTTGAGTAATGGCTTTGAGAAAAAATAGGCTGACAGACAAACCCACAGAAAATGAACGCATTCTCACGAAAAGTTAATCATCTGTTACTGTTAACATGCCTAACAATCCCTGTAAATTTCATAAAAATCCGTTCATTGGTTTTTGAGTGTTCTAGGTGACAGATAAAGAGACACACAAACAAGACAAAAACATAACCTCCTTGGCGGAGGTAACTATGACCTGCGAGCAATAGCAGCTTAAGAAAATGAAAGCTTCACCAAGGTTCTTCCCTTTTGAAATTGCGTCGAAAATACTTAATTTTCTCCTATCTAATTTCTGGCTGGAAAAGGCACAAAGAATAGAAAAAGACACTCGAGTCAACGTCCCTTTCGTCGCCTTCCACACGAGAGTGTAAAGGTGTCCCACGGACTAGGTAAACTATCTCGATCGACAGCCCACCTCTCGAAACAAAAAGGGATGGAAATATAGAGAACCCACCTAACTGTAGAAAACAAACCTGTGAGCTGCAACACCTCCTAATGAAAACGCACCATGGTTTGCCGCTGGATTCGTAAGGCCCATATACAGTATATCTTCTTTTCAGTTTCATAAGTAAAGCGAAGTTCCAATAACGCAATTACCATGAACGCCTCACGATCTGAAACTTTGATTACTACGCGCAGGTTTCTTTATCCTGGGAACTATACTCGGGATCTCTGGCATCTTGTTGATGTTTCTCCCTAAGCAACTCAAGACGAGCCTGGCGGAACAGATCCGCAGACTGGAGGTGGCTTATTTGAAGAAAAACCCCGACACTACCAAGAAGCCGTCGATGGAACATTACCTGGAACTCACCAAAGAAAAAAAGCTCCATGCGAAGCCTTCCCTAAAGAGTAAGAAAATGTGCGACAACATGACAAGAGGCGGTACAAATTTGTACCGCCCAGTAAAAATGCTTATAAATTTATCAGTATGAGAGTTTTTTCTTCACAGTCTCAAAAGTCATTTATAGAACTATTCTTTCGCTTATTTAATTTTAAAAAATAATGCCTCAGAGTAGTTTTACTGTCCGGAAGAAAATACTTCCGGACAGTAGCTACAGGGTGAATACTCCGGCAGCACATCTGCCGCAATTTTCATATTTTCACAAGCTGAACGTATAATCGCTCCTAGTTTTCATTTCTAGCCTTGTTGCTGTCTGTTAGTGATAATTTTAAAAGTTCTTTTTGTATAAAAAGATAATCTACACGGAAATGTTATCATCTAATTTTCTAAAGTATTTATATTTATCTATGTTTTTGGCTGTAATGTTCGGGTGTATTAGAATTTGATTGATAGTTATTTTCAATTGAGAAAAGTCGCGGAATTTTGGGCGCTGAATATCACTGGGAGCAAAACTGTGAACGAAAAACGGTACGGCGGTACAATTTTGTACCGCCTTGGAGCAGATAGGGTGAAAACGTTTCAGCGATGGTTTGCTACTACAATTATTCAATTTAGCGCTCATCAGTCTTGAAAATTAACAAGGAGCCGTGTTATTTTTCATGCATATTTCGTTGTAATCCAAAAATGAATAAATACCCAGTAAGTGCTAGAAAGTGCGGAGCGCACACGCGCCAAACTGGTAGGATTAGGTACGTTCGAAGGGTAACCAAAATATCCTAAATTTTATAGGCTCGCACATACTCGTAGCTCTCTTCTACATAGTAAAGATGTTTCTTGTTACCTCTGCCAAGGAGGTTATGTTTTCGTCAGGTTTGTCTGTCTGCCTATCATCAAGATAACTCAAAAAGTTATGGACGGATTTTGACAAAATTTACATGAATTATTAGGTATATCACGAAGAGTAAATAACCAAATTTTTGTAATGACCAGTTTGTTCGTTAGTCAATTTTTTAATTTAATGCATACTAGCATGATAACTCAAAAACTAATCAATGGATCCTTATGAAATTTATGGGAATTGTTCGGTATGTTAAAAGACATATATGATCAAATTTTAGTGCAGATCGGTTGATTCGTTTGTATGTTTGACCCATGTTTGTCATAATTTTTCTAAGCAGCATAACTCAAAAAATTATGAACGGATATTCAAAAAAATTACAGAAGTTGTTAACACTATTATAGAGCACAAATGAATAGATTTTGGTGTTTACACATAGAAAATCATGGTCTCAGTGCCAATTCTAGTTTTTCGTAACCGTTGCCTAGCTTGGCGGAAGTATTGCCTATTTACCCTGCCGACTTCTTTGTTATCGATATTCAAGCTTGAGAACGCTTTTTAATTACACAACTCTGACTTTCTATATTTTAGGTATTTTTGAAAGATAGCTTCCATCCTTAGCATAAAGGACGGCGCAGAGAACGAGAACGTTCGACAAAACTCATTAAAAATATAAATCCTGCGTAACACATGTTTCACAGCAATTCCACGACTTAATTTACTTGATATCAATATTTGTATTGCTGATTCTCAACATATTAAATTATTAAATTTTTATTTTGGTTCTGTTTATTCTTTTAGACTTGTATATTATAAAGTACGAAATTTATCTATATTATATAGTGTGGAAGGCCATTTAGTGTCAACAACGCTGGTCAATTTGTCTTCGGCGTAGTATTGCACCGCCGCCGATAATAATAATAATAATAAAGTTTATTGAGTTTGAGACACATAAAATTCAAAATAAAAGAACTATACACGATTGAATAACCTTTTGTAAAAACTCGCACTCAAGCCTCTCTATAGCTTTGAAGCTAATTAGGCACATGTAAGCATAAAGAACAGAACCCTCTCACACAGATAGAAAAAAATCGAAAAAAATAAAAGATAGAAAATGGGATAC
>LQNS02278143.1:2502594-2516097 GCA_001587735.2 Parhyale hawaiensis | reverse complement strand
AGCTGGAAGTAAGTTAAACCTGAAAAACACAAACTTCACCTAGCTTTTTTTAATGAATATCTACTGCATACGTGCTGGCATTGGTATCCAGTACTTGTTCGAAGGTTGAACTTTGGCATGCTCAAATTGCACAGGCATATGTGATTCACAATTTGCGCTATTTATAAAAGAAAACAAGTGCTTTTTTTTCAATTTTTAAAAGTTTCTTCGGCCTACAGTAAATAGAGTTTTGAAAAATGTTACTTTATCGCTATGTACGACTTTTGCTCTGACGCCGCACTTCTGCCTGTAAAAATTCTAGATAGATTGGTGAAATAAAACGCTTGTAATCTGTAGAAGAAAATGTATAGAGAGGAAAAAACTGCTGAACAGGACTCTTAACCTTTTCTCTCGTAGCGTGGTCTATGTACAACAGTTTCATTGTGATATCTCTACGAGAAGGGTAGATTAAATCACGAGAAATGGGTTGGGGCTATAAGGATTGTGGTCTTACCTAAAGGACGTTTCAAATAATGGGATTCTTACGCTAAACTGACTTTTTAAATGAGCCTTTTAATGAATGTTAACATGTAGCAGCACCAATGATAAGTCGTTACTACTATAACACCTTTTCTCCTGGTAGGACTCGCCAGTTTGGTAGCGTCATTGGTAGGGCTGGTAATCGGAGGGCTGGTCATGAAATGGAAGCAGCCCAGTGCAAGACTAGTGGCAGGTTACAGCGTCTTCATCGCTATAGTCTCGTCGGCCATCATCTTCTCTCTGACGTTCGTCAAGTGTCCCAATACGGAGTTAGTGATGCCAGAAGGGTAAGTTTGCCAACTAGACACGACGATGCTCTACTCTGTCAAGACTTGCAGAGAAAGAGGACGCTTGGGGAAATTGTCGATTGTCATATTATCAGCATTATTTCAAATTTCTAGCATGAATTTGCTTCTGTAGTCATCATGTGGATTTATTTGAACTATGCACAAAAATAGTGAGGACACCAGTTAGCTTCAAACAAACATGCATTTAATCACTTACGACGGCCGATGCAAATTTGTACCGTAAGCTCGGTAAATTAACATTTTCTCTTACTGATTCGCTTATTAAGCATCAAGAAAATAATTTTTAGCCCCAACCTTAGAGTTGAGTGAGGGTACCATACATCCCTATCAGCAGGGTAAGCTTAGTCTACCAGTCTCTTCCGCGGTGTAGACGAGTTCCGTGCCTTTTACGGGTATAATAAAACAGGAAGAAAATAAGCGGAATTACAGCCTATCAATGGCTAAAAACCAAAGACGATGGTATCTATGTTAAGAGTACGTGCAGGTACAAATCGGCTGTATACCCAGTCCCAAACGAGCAGCAGGCAGATTGCCTACCTTAAATATTTGGGAAGTGCTGGAAAAGGCACAGGACCATGTTACATTTATTCTAAAAAGTTTTTTCTAAACTCGACCTTCCCATTTGAATTTTTAGGTGATTATCCGGCAATATTATCTCAAACATCAACGCTGAAGAATGGCAGACTAACTTTTTTTTTTCGTACGTCTTAGTGAACACTAGGAACCGACTTACGTAATAAATCAATGGAGCACAGACAATATAAAAACGTAAAAAAAATCGTTTTTACTAATAGTGTAAGCAGCACCCTCCGCAAGTTCGACTTAGTTAACTCCCGACTGCTTCAGAGCAGCCTTGGGTCAATTTCTATCATATCCCGTCCAATGTAAAGTATCAAAACCTGAACCATCTTCTGCAACTGACTGTAATAGCACAGTCAGCCCAGAAGCTACGGTTTCCTGTCACACGTCCGTATGTATATATTTCCTTTTTTTGTATGTGTTGGCATAACGGTAATAACTCGGAGGAGGTTTGAGTCTTGAGTTTTGGCTTCTCTCTTGGAACAGGCCTGTTGTCTACCCTCTATTCCTGGACTATCTAATGAATCGTATCACATTTGAATATTCCAGCCCGTGCTCGGCAGACTGCGACTGCAGCAGCAAATTCCAGCCCGTGTGCGCCCAGACCGGCCAGACTTACTACTCTGCCTGCCTCGCGGGCTGCACAGCGTCTGTCAAGAATGGCTCAGAAGTGGTTAGTATTGAATAAAGATTCATACGGACACGGCATAAACCATAAAATATGCAAGTTCTAGTTTTGGTCAGCCTCACTGCTGGGCCTGCGCCGTTGCCTGTTTGGTATCTTCCATGAATAGCTTAAACGAAGAATGCTCATAATATACTAGGGAGACCCGTGGAAATTCTACTGTCGGTTAGCTAATGTCTTCACATTTATAATGAAACAATCTAACCATACGCTTTTATATCTCACTTTAATTTACCTAATGCAGCTACTCAACCTAACCTACCGAGAAATAGCGCCTGTTCCTTAATCCTAACGAACTACGGCAAACCTCAAGTGCGCTGCATACGAGAGTTGAAAAAATGGCAATGTTGCCATTCCCCTTGCGCTGCTGTGTCTGCAGCTTCGACTTATCTGGTTTTATTATCCTCAAAAACTGCTTAAGCTCCGAGCCGCAGCAACTATTCCACTACAGCCAGGGCCACGTGCTCACTTCAGACTCCGTCTTTGAATTACAATTGAGTTCCAATTCACAACTCTACTTATGTTTTGTAATCGATGTGTCTGAATAGATTCAACCGTTATCATGCGTACAGAAACATCTGTTCCACGAACGTGAAGAGCTCCCGTGTTCCAACTCGTAGCAATGCCATCTTTAACAGTGTGGGAACACTATCGTTAATTTTTGCTCAGCCACTTAACTTTTCGCTTTGGCCGTCATGCTGCCGTGACTACAACTAATAGCGCTTGAAAGTCACGCTAAAACTATGCGTCATTGCAACTTTAAACTAGCTCGAAAGTAGGAGGTACATATTCCCAAAGCTTGGCCATTGCTGCTTGCTATAACGTACAAGCTGCCAGAAACGACTCAATATTCTTTTTAGTGGCATAACAATGTCCAATCGGATGCAGATTTGCGTGGCAATGCAACTTTTACATATAGGCGTGCCCGCGCCCTAAGTCACCCTGTACATGCACGACATATATCGATTCTATATCACTGTTGGATCTCGCAGATATTTTACCAGCAAAATTTTCGCCCCTGTATATCATGAAAAAGATATAAAGACAGCATAAGCAAATATAGCAATCTCGCTTTTAGAAGGTACTTTTCTCATTGCTTTTCTTCTATATTCATGCGCTTTCGCTGTTCTTTGTTTCTCATCGTCTGAAGCTAACATTAAACTTTCATATTTTGAACGTTTCCATTTTCAACGGTGTATTTGATGATTTCAGTCCTAGTTAGTTAATTAGTAGTAGTTAGAAAGTTTAAGCCTCCGTTTCCGAGCAGAACAATATCACAGAGGAAAGAGCAAGGGACATATAGTATGCCAAGAGAAACGTGAACCCATGCACGAAGGTGTTCCCACACAGGATCAACGAGCATGGGAACAGCAAGTCGGGAAAGAAGAGGAAGAACAGATAAAGCATGTGCAAGTAGGAGTATGAAATCGAGAAGGAAGCAAAGTGGGGACGAAAGAGAAACGTCCCGAAGGCCTAGCTAATGGCTGAGGTCACCTACACGAGCCCCTTGGGTTGCCAGGCCCCATAGCAAATGATGGACGAACCTAAACTAACCTACATTTCAGTCCTACTACGGGACCCGTGGCTGCCTTACACATGATGTGCGATAGCCTGCCAATATAATACAGCACTCAGCGCATTTTCCTAAAAAATTGATTCATGTCGCTGAAAGCACTTTTTCTGTCAGTTTACGTCTTTTCTCTAAACATCGCACTTTCACTTGAAAAAATGCAGTTGAGAGCAGCTTCGTTTGAACCGTATTATGGCTACGACCGGATTTTCCCATGTTTGGATCGGTATGCAACCCCAGCAACGTGAATATTACAAGAAATGAAATTTAGTATTATGGTTGGTATGATACGTGCAAAATGAACTTCATGTCTTTGCTTCGATGCTGACTGAAATTTTTTCAAGTGAGAGCTGAAAGAAAACAGCTGAGGTTGAACTTCCTCCAGCGAAAATCAGAGCTTTTAGCAAGCTGAATTTTCCCTTATCTATTATTGAAGAGCGTAACACATGAAGGAACAAACGAACAACGCTATTAATATCATAGATTGGCAACAGGGAAACAAAAACAAAATAAATAGAGATGAACATTTTTTGAGCCTCGCATTTTTTAAACACTTTCGTCTCCAATGTTTACACCCTGCTTGCGCCGGGTCATTCACTTGGCGAAGCACTTCGAGTATTCACCCAAGTACGACCCCCGTATCCTAGATACCGTCTTCGGCACCTGAATTTTCTATCTTATTCCCATAGAGCGTGACAAGAAAGATATAAATATAATTGTAAATAAATAAAAACACGACGTGAATTATTATATAGTACTGATAGTCATTAGTCGATGAAATTAAATGCTTATGAAGCTTTCTGATGCGATATTTGCTTGCTATCTCACAACGGACAAAGATATAGGCATGTATCATGTAGGTGAAGAAAATAAGGACACCAAAGCATGGAGAAACGCAACGAATGAGAACACCCAAGAGGAAAAGAAAAGAAACTGATGAAAGCTAGTCAGCATGGAAGTAATATGAGGGAAGAATTAGGACATAGACCCAAAATCGCACGCCTGTTTCAAGATGATAACCTATTGACGCACACCATCTGAATAAGCCAGATAGTGCCTCGCGAAGCTTTACTTTGTCGAATATCCACAGAGGATTCCTGAGAGGACGAAGTTAGGAAACCAATAGTATAATCCGATATTTAAGTATACATAGCACCTTAACGTTAAGTCCTAGAGCAATAACTACTAACCAAATGAATGAATATTACTTTCGATTGATTTGCTCAATAAAATAGTGCAAACTGAAACTTTAGAAGAATATTTACAGCTGGTTTCATATAAGTTATAAGATGAAATTTATTTTACATTAGAATAGATTTTTTGTGCAAGGAGCCTGAATATAGGTCATATAATACTTCCATATTTCTTTTCCTTATAAGGAAAGAACTACAACTCCAAGAGTTGCGCAGTTTTCTGGCATTTAAATAGACACAGCAACGCATTCGAACGCCGAGAAACGCGAATGTAATTCACAAGACAAACGTGTGAACGCGGCTTGATAATCCCATCTCGCCTCCGCAGATATACCAGAACTGCAGCTGTATAGCAACGGAAGCAGTGATACTCCAAACCGTGGTAAGTATAGACTAAATAGTTTAGCTTCGCAGGCCTATGGTGCACATGTGTAGTTTTCTTAAGCCCAATGCAGACCAGAAGCAAAAGTTGCCTGTGTGATATTTCGCCAACAAATACTCCACCAGACTCAGTGAAAAAAGTTGCCTGAAGAGCGAGTTCAGCGGGATCCGTCTAGGCCAATCTCATTCGTAGCTTTCGAACAATTCAAAGTAACTTACGGTTCAGTTTTCCCTGTTATCTGGTCGCTGCTATGGTATGTAACGTCTTTGTTTTTCTCAAAAATTCATTAGTTAAATTATTACCTCCGCCAAGGAAGTTGTGGTTCTCATCGGCGTTTGTTAATATGTCACCAAGATAGCTCAAGATGTTAAGGACGGATCTTCACGAAATTTTCAAGGATTGTTAGGTATGTTACAAGGAAAAGATTGTTGACTCTTGGTGAGTATCCGTAAAATATTTGTTTTCTTGCCTGTATGTTTTTCAGTGATAACGTAACGCAAACAGTTATAAATGAATCTCTTTAAAATTTGCAGAAACTGGTAGAAATGTCAAAAAACACAAATGACCAAATTCTGGTGATGATCCATCAGTTAGTTTAGGTGTTAAAGTATATGTTTGTTTCATTGTTGAAAAATTATGCACGGATCTTGAAAAAAAATGGAGAAAGTGTTAAAAACTTTAATGTCAAGAAGAACCAATTACCAAATTCCGGAGATGGTCAAATGGAAGTCCTAGTTTCTGTTCTACTTTGAATATTTCGTTCATATTACGCAGTGTGGAGGAGCTATGCATTCTCAGAGTGCTTCTCTAGTTTAATTAAAGAAGCATAACGATAATTATGATGTAATAAAATATATATACCTACAATACATTTACTATTAGAAAGCATGAACTTTTTTTCTTGGTATGTAAGTGTATTTGTGACGAAACAAGAGCGTAATAAATAGAGCTTTGTACATATATTTTTCCTCTCTATATTTCACACATCTGGACAGGTGATGGGATTCCGGAATTCGTAAGCATTGTCATGTTAGCATAAAACTCCGGTGGCTTTGGCTCTTTAATTTATCCTGAACAACTTTGTACGGCCAGGATGCAAGTCAACCGCCATCGTCGCTACTGACTACGCAATCCACTGCAGCCGTCACTGGCGGCTGGGCGTCGGACGGCTACTGCCCCCGACCATGCAACAGCTTCATGACTTACGTCGGCCTGACTATCATCGGGAAACTTATTGGTGCCACAGGGAGGGTCGGCAGCACCATGGTCTTCATAAGGTAACCACGCCTCTCTAGTCTCTGTTCAACCCTAAGCGCAGTTCGATCTACTCTCAATACAATTTTCTGCTTACTAATACAGTTTCCCTTACAAATTTCGACGAATAATTCGCCTGTCAGCGTCCAAGTTTGCTGCTGGCATTCTTTCAACTGTATTTACATCAATTTTACTTTTGAGGATTCAAATCGAACGACCGTTTCTTCTCTAAGGAGTCACTCTCATCAGGTAATTACGTGGTGCATCCTGTATTTCTGTAGCGTTATTGATGCACAACGTCCAGTGGGAGCCTTTAGGGACGCTTTACGGTGTACGGGTAAAGTCCTAGGAATAATGTTCGACATAAATTTCAGGTAATATTGGACCTAAATTGTTTTTCTTCGGCAGAATCTTTCAAAAATTGAAAAATTTCCGACCTTTTAGATTTTCCATCTGATTTATTAGCATTAAAGAGATGCTAAACTAATGAGAGAATACAGTGCAGCTATTTTTCGTTCAATCGCACTGGTAAGACAACATCAGAGATTGCCAGGTTAAGCTAAAGTCACCAAAATCGAAGGTTTATGACGCGCTGCGGCGGTATCACTGGAATCAACAAAGAAAAGAAGTAGTCGCCCTCCTACTTTCCGCACTCCTGAGATGCCCGAGGCCATCAGAACAAGAATAAGACCTAGCTCAAGGAGATCCTTGAGAATGCTGGCAAGAGAGATGCAAGTAAAAATTTTGACGAACATTGACGGAAAGCACAACGTTCGCATTATACCTACAAGATTAAAAAGTGTCAAGCAACTCATAGACTTACAAATAACAGACAGCACCGGGTAATGGTTCTTTTGAATCAGTTCAATGATGGTGTGCTCACTACCATGAAGCGAACTGCCCCAGACATCCACAAATTCCAAACAGCAGTTCTCAGCGATTAAAATCTTTCTCGATAATTGTGTTGGTCAGAAATTCGAAAACATAAAAATCTCCTTTCACTGATCAGAGCTGCGCGGTAGGGGCCGGATGTCAGCTTCAGTACTGTCCGCAGATGTGAGGCTAGGTGTGGACAGTATGCAGTGGTACAACCGAGGTCATAATGTTGAGGCTCAGTCTGGTTCTGTGGATGTGGAGGGACTCCAATGTTGTGAGCTCGATGGGATTGGAGGAGTCTATGATAGAGAAGTCATTCCTGCTGATGGGATGGTTGTTTTGCTCAGCGTGCAGGCGGGGGGCTGAATGTGAGGGTTTCGCGAGGAGTAAAGAGGTACGACTGGATACACCTAAATGTTGGTCAATACGGGCTTTGAAGTGTTGTCCAGTGCTACCTATATCATGAGGCACAGCAGGCCTGGCATCGGTAACGGTAAATAACACTGGACACAAGTGGTGTGGGGGGTTTGTCATTAAATTTGAAATAGGACCCTATGGTAAATGTGTTCTTGTATGAAAATCTGAAGTTGATATGAGGGGAGGCATCGGAGAGGAACGTTTTCAAAGTGTTTAATGCTCCGACAGAAGCTTTGTTGTAGAACGGAAGCGAGTGAAAGAAGTAGAATTCACTGACATGGGGTTTGATAATGCCAGGATCGAACAGCTTGCCTAGGAACAATTTGCAGTATTGGTCCAGAAAAGGGTGCGGATAACCGTTATTTTTGAAGAATGTTCGGAGAAAGTCAACTTCGTTTGAAAATGCAAGGTATGAGGAAGACAAATGCTAAGCTCGAAATAGTGAAGTTTTTATTGCATTGATTTTGAATCGATCGTAGCAGTGACTGAAAAAACTTGTCCCGATGCCTGAGAAGGTAGGTTTTCTGTAAATTCCAGTGGTCAGTATTGAGTCTTGGTTTGTTATTAAAACATCGAGAAAAGCTAAGGTATTATTATATTGATGTTCGGCGGTGAATTTGATGTTTGGATGTTTACTATTCAAATATTGCAAAAATAGATCAGAATCTGCTTGATTGTTGATTGTATACAGAAGGTGTCATCGACAAAACGATTATAGTGGATGGGTTTGAAGTCACGTGGACAGTCGGAGTAGTAAACACTTTGAAAACGTTCCTCACTGATGCCTCCCCTCATATCAACTTCAGATTTTCATACAAAAACACATTTACCATAGGGTCTTACTTCAAATTTAAAGACAAACCCCCCACACCACTTCTGTCCAGTGTTATTTACCGTTGCCGATGCCAGGCATGCTGTGCCTCATATACTATAGGTAGCACTGGAAAACACTTCAAAGCCCGTATTGACCAACATTTAGGTGTATCCAGTGGTACCGCTTTACCACTCGCGAAACCCTCACGTTCAGACCCACGCCTACACGCTGAGTAAAACCACCATCCCATCAGCAGAAATTACTTCTCCATCATAGACTCCTCCAATCCCATCGAGTTCACAACATAAGAGTCCCTCCACATCCACAGAACCAGACCGGGCCTCAACATTTTGACCTCGGCTGTACCACTACACACTGTCCACACCTAGCCTCACATCTGCCGACTGTACAGGAGCTGACATCCGGTCCCTACCGCGTAGCTCTGATCATTCACATTTTAGACCTCTCCCCGACAACACCCATGCTCCCCTAATCAATTTGCAAATAAAGGAAATTTTCACTGATAAGTTTTTAGTTTATAGGTTCTTTCTGAAGATGGGAATTGTATCCCGAAACGTCAAATTTTAATTTTGTAGACTTTTGCTTAATATTAGACTTTTTGCCTTATATAGTGTACTTTTTAACTTTAATATCAGCGCGAGAGCAAGTTATAAAAAAATTCAGAAACAAACCATTCACATTCCAACATGCTAGCGCACACTTTCGCACGTGAAACAAGACACAATAGCAGAGTCGTAACAATCATTCGATGTCATAGAACAAGGACAACTGGCCTGAATGTCACCGGATCTGTACCAAGTGGATATTTTCTTTGTCCACTTTGGAATCTGAAGCCTGTGATTCTTCCTACAAAAAAGTTAAAGCTCTAAAAAGCTTCCTAAAGAGACACGAGAAACTATTGTTTCAAAACGTGCTGCTTACTGAAGCAGAGTTTAAAAACAGACTTCTGATTATAATTCGGTGCAGAAGATGTCGCATTGAATAGTATATCATAATGTTACTCAAGATCATTAGTAAATTTTGCAGCAATTTGCTTTCTTCTCAATGTTATATTGAACAGTTTACGCGTCTGTTTCCACTACAAAGGCAGTTTCACGGAGGAAGAAAGGGCAGAGCGTATGTCGATAGAAATGTGGAACCCAAGCACGACAGTGTTCCAATATGGGATTATTATTATATTGTGGGTTTTCCCGCCGTATTAGATACAACGACTGTATAACAGAGATCCAATTTTGTATGATATAGTTTAGAAGTTGAGTCGAACTCAAATAAGTTCTATTAGAACAATCTTGGCCAGGTGCACCATGTCTGGCAGGAAATAAGGCGCGAGCATCTCGAACTCCACACGGCTCGGTCGAACGAAATCACTCAGCCGTGCGGCGCAGAGAGAGAGACGAAAAACGAAAAGAGAGGAAGACAGAAGAAAGCAAACACTGCTGCGGGGGGTTCCTTCCGTGGCCCCTCACACGGGAGCAGATAGGAGTCCCATGGGATGGGTCGCTTACCATCACTCGGCGGCCCACCTCGCGGAACAGAAGGGGAAATATAGAGAACCTACCTAACTCTACAAAACTAACCTTCTCAACAAGAACTGCGGCCAGATGCTTCATCTCCCGCGGAGAAGGCTCTCAGGACCCTTGGGTACGTCGTACGTGATACCCAAACATATTGTGGCAGGGAAAGGGCCCGCCCCAATATGCCCCTGAGGCTTCCATATGGAATCAACGCGATCGACAGAGCGAGTCAGTAAAGAAGAAAAAAAAAAACAGATGAGAGAATCATACATAGAAAAATACAACTGGAATAAAGCAGAGTGAGCACGGAGGAAGTTTACCCCGCACGCCTAGCTATATAACGCTAAAGCGGCCCAAAGATGATAAATTCAACTGTTGATATAAGTGACTCAATATATTGATGAGATTTTTTGTTGTCCACAATCATTATTATAAACTTTGTTTAACCTCCGTAGCCGCAACTCATACGTTCCAACAAAGATGAGTGTGTAGTATTTAAATGCCACATAGTTTGTCGCGTGGCCTAGGTGCGCTACTACGGGCAGTAAAGGCGCAAAGCATAGTAGGAGACACTCGAGTGGTCGGCCTCTTTCACGGCCTTCCACACGAGAGAGATGGGAGAAATCCCGCGCTATCTCGATCGACAGCCCACCTCGCGCAACAGAAATAAAATAGAGAACTTACCTAACTGTACAAAACTAACCTAGTCAGCAGGAACTGCGGCCAGATGCAACATCTCCTGCGGAAAAGGTACTCGGATTTGCCCCTGGGGTCGTAAGGCCCATATATAACAGAGATAGGACCCGCCTTAATATACCCGTGAGGGCTTGTTACTCACAACCGGCATCAATCGTTTCGTCAAAACAATCGTTGAAAACCTGTCATTTGCTCTAAGGACGCCGTGTATGTGACGGACGACGAAGAAGTAGCCAATTCACTTTCAATTCGCAGAAAATCCTCCGCAACCACAAGACATGAGCCATAAACTAGCTCAGGGAACGTGGCAGAATATTCGGAACGCACTACATTTGACTAAAAATTTTCCCGTTGTATAGACTCTTTATATATACATAGATGCATCCAGCAAAATAGAATTCGAAATATTCCCAGGCTTACACAACGACTTTTAGAGCTCAGAATGAAATGTTGACCGGCTATCAATAAAAAATCAAGCTCATTTGATTGCGTCAATACATTGACTCAATTAACTGACGGTTGTCAATCAAGCCCACAGACAATCAATTAAATTCCCAATATTCATCATTGACAGTTATACTTAATCTATTAACAATTGAATTGATCGTCTATGGCCGATTAAGGTAACCTACAGAGTCCTAGAAGACGCTACTCCCCATCACATAGGACCTTACCCTATGACCCATCCTATGTCTCCTAATGGGTTTCAGACCATTCAGATGAGTAACTTTTTGAACGGGCAAATTATTTTTTCTATATTTTATCAATATGCAGACTGTTGTAAGAGTATTATATTTAAAACATAGTCCGCTAGCTTCGTTCTGGCAAACATGGTGCAAACTTAATCCAGTTCAGTACTACTTGTTTCATTCACTCTAAAAAAAACTAGGATAGAGTAATTATATGCGGGATATATTTTTCATGGAGAAAAGTTAGAGGTTTTATTGTGGCTGGTTAAATGACAACCTGTAAATAAATTACGGTAGCGATTTCCGGATGTTTTTAATACTACAGCCCAAAGGTCAACCAGCAGCGCTTGACGATAACAACTATTTGCAGGCATTTGAACTACATTGCATTCGAAAATTTCAAAGCATATGACTAAATATGCTTTAAATTGCATGTATTCGTTAATACCGTAGCAAATAATCAGAGAAGGCCCTCCAACACCGATACGTTATTTTGTTCACGCATGCAGTGAACAACGTTAATGACACTGGTGGACTGTTATGGACAATGACGTAATGGAGGAAGAAAATTCACACTTTTCTGTGTCATCCTGAATTACGTGTACCGGCAGAAATCACCGTAATTAGATTTGTGTACGTTCGTGCAGATCTTTGCACGAAGACATCAAAGCGCTCGGCATGGGCGTGATGACGGTTTTGTTCAGTCTCTTCGCCTTCATCCCAGGTCCGATCATTATGGGAGCCATTGTCGGTGAGTCACTAGATTATGAAACAGATCTTGGGTAATGAGCCACTAGCTATACGTAAACATCAATAACGATGATGAAACTAGATCGATGTGAGAATACATACCTCCGCCAAGGGTGACTGAGAGATCTTGACAGAAGGAGAGTTTTCCTTCGATATCTCCAGAACCGGTATACACTAGCTTTCGTTAGTAGTGGGTAATGTTAATGGCACTCCCATGGTGGGTCTCTGGTTGGTCACAGCATCCCTGCACTCCTGTTGGGTTACACCACTGTTGCAGCTCCTGTGTTGCCATGAGTTGCAGCCATCACACAGTAGTGCGTGTTGCCTTGCGCGTACTTTTCTACCACATGAAATCATTGAAATGCATGGGTAGACGGTTAGGGGGCTGTTGACACGGCGTCTCTTCATCGATGAATAATTGTCCATAAGTGTAAGTATTCTATTCAGTTTGGAGTAAAAATTCGCAAGTTTGCCCGGTAAGGCAATAGGACAAGATAGTGTTTTCTATCATAAATAAAGGGTGCTAAAATGGTGCTAGGATACGCCGACCGAGGTAATAGCGCTATGACGTAATGGCGTTCTAATAACTTTCATAGGTTATTAAGATAAAAGTAAAAACACTGTGCACAAAAAGTTTGATATATTCTGAATCGGCTCTTTTTCTGATTATAAAGATATAATTATTTTCCATAATTCCATTGCGTAAACATATGAATATTATGCCAACTTAGTTAGCCATATTACGAGAGAAGTCGATGAAAGTATCAGGAAAACTCGACGAACTCTGTTTTTGGAAGAGTCGACGGCTTGTCCAGATTGTTTTCCGTCGAGATCTCCTGAGACCCCCCGAGCAAGGCAACGTTAACAAAGAAATCATTTTTTTTTCTATTTACCGGCACCAAAAATCGGGTTATTTGTGCCTATTGACAATAATAACAGCTTCTGTAACATTCTTGAAGATCCGTCGATAACTTTTCGAGTTATGTTGCTGACAAACAATAGTCAAACCCACAAACAGACCAACCGATCATCTATATCTATCTATCTATCTATCTATATTATACTAAAAGTCTGTGAACCGGTCTTGCTTGTTTACTTGTGTCTTGTTTACTTGTGTCTTGTGTCTTGTCATCTTGTTTGACACATTTTCTTCACTTTTAGATAGGGAAGAAATTCGATGGATCTACTCACTCTACCCTATCCATTCTATGGGGCATGGATTAGCTCTTTAATTCG
>LQNS02278143.1:2482174-2497433 GCA_001587735.2 Parhyale hawaiensis | reverse complement strand
ATGCTTAATTGTGATTTTCTTACAACTTTGTGCGATCTGCGCTATGTGGCATCTGAGTAGGCCACGTCGCACAACTTCGGGAGGCTTGGGGGGCCCATATACAGAAACTTCTGGAATTTTCCTGACAGCAACGTACAACAATGACAATAATATCGGCCTTTTGACGACTGACCGAACTTTCGAGACTTCGCCTTGTCCAGATACAAAGCGAATGTGAATAGTTGTTTCCACAGTAATTTAAAATGAATTATTGGACAGTAATTTAAATGAATTATTTGAACATTGGGACTGTCATTGAAAGTGACTAAAAAGTGACTAATTGGATTTAGCAAAGATATATATACATATGTTAATTAGCTTGTACTCATTGTTTCCTGAATTAGCTTGTATGCATTGTTTCCTAACATATTGCACAGTCCATAAATGTTAGCTCCTGATAAAAAAGCAATTGAGTCATCGGCAAAGTGTATATACTGGAGAAGCTGTGACGAAAATTTCATGTCATTAAGATATATGATAAACAGCAAGAGACCTAGTATGGACCCCTGGGGTACTCCAGTACCCACCGTGCCCAAAGATGACTTATTTCCCCCAATATCAACATACTGCCTCCTATCAGTTAATTACGATCGCATCCACTGCAGCATGGGACCTCTAACACCACAACAGTACAGTTTGCGCAACAAAATTCCGTGATCCACAGTATCGAACGCTTTGGACAGATCCAAGAATACAGATATTAAATGATTACCATCATTAATATTATCGTACACAAAATCACAAAACTGCAAAATGGCATCTGAGGTAGATTTGCCTTTACAAAAGCAAAATTGGTTTGATGAAATGATATTATATTTTTGGAAGAATGCTGATAGTTGCCTAAATATTATCCTTCCAAATACTTTACTAAGAAACGGGAGGGTAGAGATTGGTCTATAATTTGTCATTACTTTACGTTGACCTGATTTAAAAAGTGGAATTACCCTAGCGATTTTCAATACATCAGAAAAAATACCTTCCTGAACATAGACATTTATAATATTTGCAATTACACCAGCAACATGCGGCGAAATGAGCTTGAAAAGATAGTTAGGAATGGAATCAGTATCACAAGGCTTAGATCGAAATGAGGCTATGACGCGGTTAACTTCCTCCCCATCGGTTGGCATAAAAACAAACGAGTTCACAACTATCGGCACAAAGGACAGTGGATCTACATTAACCTTGGGGATAGCATTACACAGCTTACGTGCAATAGAGCAGAAGTGCAGATTGAAGGAATTTGAAATTTCCCTAGAGTTAGTAATTAATTGATCATTTGCTAAAATTTTACAAATAGCGTTCTGAGTCCTGGAAGACTTTCTGTTCAGAAGCTTATTTCTTTCCACATGACTTTCGGTGGCATAAGCTTAATTGCAAATGCTTTATTCTGATCTTCCTCTTCTTTCCTGACTTGCTGTTCCCATGCGCGTTGATCCTGCGTGGGAACACCTTCGTGCATGGGTTCCCCATATTTCTATCGACATATTGAATGTCCCTTGCTTCTTCCTCTCTTAGATCGCCATTGTTGTGGAGACGGAGGCTTCAACTACTCAATATAATAATAATAATAATGGAAGGAAGCATTTCTGGAACAGAGTATAAGAACATTAACGGGAGATCCAGACAGATGACAATTATGCTTAAAAAAAATTGTATCCGTCATCAGGGTATGAAGTAGCGCGCGCTGGTACCCAGTTTATTTCAGTAATAAACCAGACACCCGTTTAATATAATTTTTGTCACTTTTCCCCCATCACTTATTAGCTTTTTCATTGAAAAAGAGATACGTGTGGCATAGGACAGAACAAAACAATGTTATTTGTCATCCCTGACGGTTTGCAGAGTCCAAGCTAAATAAAATTAACTCAGAATGCAGAGGTACCGCAGAAATTAAGCCTTCACGGAGGTTTGACTTGTCCGAAACTTCAGACAGGCGCTTTAGCTTCGACCCGTAGTTTTTTTTTTTTTTATTTTTTTATTCTGGCGTTTGTCCCTGGATCAGATAATTAAGCATGAGACTTCTAAAAAAAATAGGTCTAGCTCAGTAAAATAGAACTTTTAGCCTGTCTAACGTAATAGGGTTACTTCTAGCACTTGCAACACGATTGTAAACAACGGAGCTAAAGCTTCTGTCTGAAGTTGCGGATAAATCAAGCCTCAAAGTCTTAATTTCGGTATCCAGTCTAGCTCACACTTTCTTTTGCTTGGTGTTTCTCTGCAGTTTCCTAAATTCTGTACACAACAAAATAAATTAACTTTCATATTGGGACGACGAAGTAAAGGTCAGTAACACCATCTTCCTCAATTTAAATGAAAAATTCAAGCTACGCGTAAAGCCAGTGAAAAACATCCCCCAAAGCACAAAAAATAAAGACTGCAAGCAAGAAGATTGAAGGGGACGTCCAAGTGCAGTCTTCTCTGTCAGTTTGTTATACTAGTATATAATTATTTAACCAGTGCTGTCCATTGCTCTCTTCGTCTCACTGTCTATTCAATCGTTTGCTATCTGCAGGTTATAATTCCTAATTTACACTTGATAAAATTAATATCGCTAGAACAGTGACTGACAGGGATTTTAACCACAGTTTCCCTTCTATCGCACCTTTACATTTGGCGTCAATTCTATAGTACAAACTTAAAGGTATCTTGGGTATCTATGAGTGAGATACATATATTTATCTCTACATCATGTATGATAGCGTCATTGTGCAGCCTCTGAACATGTCTGCTGTTTGCAAGCAACACACGAGTGGTATCTGCCAGCTGTAAGGGTACTACATACAAAGTTTCTCCCCAAGTAGACGTCCAGTCTCAAGGAAGAGGCAATTATCAAAGAAGAAGACTCCGCGAAATGCTACTCCATTAAAAGTGAAGTCAAATGAAGTCACTAGCACAAACATCTTTAGAAGTTTCCATTCGCTGAATTTTCCCGTGTCTTGATTGCGATGATTACTAATTAACTGTGCTGTCCCGCAGACTCGGCGTGCACTGTGTGGTCCACCAAGTGTGGTGAGCGAGGCAACTGCTGGCTGTATGATGCCGACAAGTTCAGGATTTACATGCACATCTTTACAGCAAGTAAGTATACAGCTGCACTGTCACGGCTTGGACTTACAGGGTATTCTGACGAGTCCAACTAAAACAATTCATTTACAGTTTGACTAACTACAAGTTGACTAAAGTACAATTCGTCGAAAATATAATTCGTTTGAAATACAATTTGACTGAAATACAGTTCGTGTTTCGACTCATATATAATATGGCGAAAGTATAGTTCGACGAAATTAGTTTACAATTCTGAGTCGTGTTTCCGTGAACAACCTTTAAGCTATTCATATGAACAATATTATGCTTAGTTCGTAACCAGAACAGCAGCGACGTGGACGTAACTCTGTTTCCAGCGCCCTCTCTCGATAACTAAAGGACAGGCTTTCCATGTCAACAAACAAATCTCCACTATGCTCAACACACGACCAAAGTCTTTTATCACGCTGCGCTGCTTCACGTTTAACTTAATCCGTTAATGACGCATCAGAATAATAGTGTATACAAATGATACCTTTAAACCTCATAAATTGCAATTTACCTCTAATAATCAATTATTATTTATAAAACACTTGTGACATAATAACCGAGTTCCGTAAGCACACTGGATATGAAGTTGCCACTCCTAGTTACATCATAATCGTGTTCCTGTGGCCAGAGCTACGTCGGTGGTTGTCACGTGGACACGATTTGAATGACCCAGGTTAGGTTTATTACTTCGTGGTTATGAATATAACCATAACTTCGCCAAGCAAACACGCGTCTCTAATAAACCATTTCAACATAAGGGTACGGTATATTTAGCTTGTGATGTTAGATTAGTGGAATTGAACTTTAGTGGAACTGGCGTAAAGGAACTTTACGTTAGCAAAACAGTTTTAGCTGAATTTCATTAGATCCGCTTAAGAACGGTCATCATCATAAATTGTTATCCAATAAGCACTGCTGCAGGTACGGTAGTTTTAGGACCTGCTTAACCTCCAGATGCTGCACTGTCGAGTCAGTCCATCGCTAAATGGCAGCTCGTGCCGGTTGCACAAACCGTGGAGCACAAAGATTAGCTTTCTTTGAAAAAAGACGACGGAAAGACGCCCGCACTATTAGTACTTCTGAACAAATACAGTTAAACTCCACCGTCTGAAAAGAAGAAATCATGCTAGGCTTGCAAGATTAGGTGCGTTATAACTCACTGCGGTCATTGGCTACTGTCGTTCCCGTACCACTTAAGCGAAGTGTTTGAGCAACAACAGAAAAATGACATTTTCCCAGGTGTCACTAATAAGCGAGTGTTGCATGAAACATTACATTCACGGGCGAACAGACTGGCAGGCTTTCAAACGTCTATAGAGAGGTGTCAATCCAGGATTCTGGTAGTGGTACAAAATAGCAATTATTCTGAGTTAGTCACACTTAACTCTCTATATGTATCTTCAAACTACCCAAGCCAACAAGGTTGGCAAAAAACAATGTTTATTTTTGGTTTAAGCCATAAGCCATGGTTTTTGTTGGAATCAGATGACCCATGTTTTTTTTTTATTTTTTATATTTTGTCGTTTTTTTTTCTACTTCTAGGATTTTTATCCAACATTTAAATGGCTTTCTATTTTGTAAACATGTAATTACCTAATCATCAAGAATCTTGGTGGTTTCATTTCAACTTCCTGTTGTAGAAGAACGACAAAGACAAGGCGTTAAGAAAAATCAGTGAGGAAAGTAACTGTATTTGCTGTGGCTACATTTAATATCCACACTGCAGAGAAGCTATGATTTATAATTATTGCAATATAAAATCCTTTGAAAAACTTACAAACACTTGAAATTAAAATAGAACTTGACAGATTTAACTGGCCCCTAGCTAATTTAAAGTAGAGTATTGAACTGAAGAAAGAGAAATAACTAAATTCCAACATCCTTCTCATGAGCTCACTAGCTATCCAATAGCAACTAGAACTACTACTTCTAATTTTCAGTAGCTTCTAGCTTACCAGAATATAATTAGACATGCATCTCTGAAATGAAATAACACAAAATTCAATAAGTTATAGGTTTTTAATAAACATCAACAATAGTTGACCCTAACTGTCTTAACAGTCAAACGGACAGCTAAATAGAAACACATTAACTCATCCATTCAGTTATGTGACTAAAATTTGATACTTTCTAGAAGTAAAACTGCTTATTTTACAATGTTTATGAATAAAAACCAAAAAGTTGAACAAAAACAAAGAAGTAATGTTTTTTGTTGGTTTAACCATGGTTTTTTTATTTGGTTTAAACCATTTGGTTTAAACTAGTCAACCTTGTAGCCACTGCAATGACTTTTCATGATAGGATAGGATTAAAGAGGGGACATGAGCTCATATAGTGTGTCGACAGAGAGGTTGGAGAACCTACAGAAGCGTCCCACACTAGATCAAAACGCATGGGAACAGCTAGCAGCGACGGCTACGAAGACGACAAAAACCATCATTACCCTGAGTAGCTAAGAAAAAGAACAAAAAGGTGATCGAGGCAGAAAATTGTCTGGAAGGCATAAATACGCTAAACAAAACACGTGGAGTCTCCCTACAGCCCAATGCAGACAAGAAGCGAAGATTGCCGAGAGTAGCATTTCGACAACAAATGCCACAGTTCATTTAACTACAGATAGTTAAGTCAGCCCTAAGGGAACACCCTATCGCCCAATCTCAGCCAACTACAGATAGTTAAGTCAGCCCTAAGGGAACACCCTATCGCCCAATCTCAGCCAATCAGCGACCGCCGTGACACCATCTCAGCAAATCAGCGACCGCCGGGACTGGCGTCAATTTCAGCCAATGGGCGACTGCCACATCACTCTGCTGGTGCAAGCAAATGAGGCCGCGAGCGGCGACTCCTTGTACGCAGAATGCCAAAAAGCTTTCCCACTAATTGTTACCTCCGCCAAAGAGGTTATGTTTTCGTCGTGTTTGTCTGTCTGTCTGTCACTAAGATAACTCAAAAAGTAAAGAACCAATGTGGATTAAACTTACAGGGATTGTTAAGTATGTCAGGAGAAACAGATGATTAACTATTGGTGAAGATATTTCCATCCGTTTGTTTGTTTGTCTACCTCATTTTTCTCAATGCCATAACTCAAAATGTTATGGATGGAATTTTATGAAATGAACATGAGTTGTTAGGTATAAAACAAAGAATAAATAACCAAATCTTTAATGATCTATTTGTTCGTTCGTCCGTTTGTCACTGTTTTTTTATTTAATGCTTGTTAGCACAATAACTCAAAAAATAATGAATGGATCTTCATGAAAGTTATAGGGGCTGTTAGTTTTGTTAAAAGACATAAATGATTAAATTTTGGTGCAAATCAGTTTGTTCGCTTGTATGTTTGACTCATGTTGCGATAACGTTTGTTAGCAGTATAACTCAAAAAGTTATGAACAGATCTTAAAGAAAATTGCACCAGCTATTATTACTATCAAAAGGCACAAATGATCAGGGTTTAGAGTTTATACAAAGGAAATTATGGTTTCAGAGGCAATTTAATTTTCTTGCTACCGTTGCCTCGCTTGGCGGAGGTATGCGCTCTCAGAGTGCTTTAGTTTATAATTTATTACCTCAAAATGGAACTACCCATACTGGCCATACACTGAATTGCATAGGTAATGGAAAATAATAGATCATAGATTCGATGTATGTATTGTATTGCATCTTGTTTTTCAGCGTCATAAAAGAACCGAGAAAATCATCTGAAAATGTTTGCGTAAGTAGAAGCAAATGCTTGGCGAGGAATAAAATGATTCGCGTGAGTTTAAAAAGACAAAATTAGACAATTTTCGTTCACCAAGGAAACTTGGTATTGCAACAAGTTATAGAGTAGAATTTTTAACACACATGAAAAGCACAATAAACTGTAACTGAGTAATTTTACGTATGTTTATGTAATAAACAATCGCGACACACACTTAACCTCTCGCACACACGACGCTATATTGGAAATTACCCAGGATGCCCCGCTGCAAAAGGACTGACGCTAGTGGCTGATACATTTTCTGTGACGGCACTCTGTTGCAACTGCAACTCTATTGTCTGACATAACTATCTGTAGTAAATGAACAGTGACAAATGCTCTACCAGAGTCGGCAAAAATGTTACCCCAATTAAGGGTCCATTCAGCATGATGGATCTAAGCCAATCTTTTTCACAGTTTTCGAGCAATTCAAAGCAACTTACCGTTCAATTTTCCCGTAATCTATTCACTACTACGTACGTATTGCCACTGTTTTTATTGAAGATTTGCTCTAAATGGTGACAATAATTATTGAAACGGCATTGTCAAAAGTATAAAATGAATTTGTCTTCAGGTTACAAAGATGATAGCCAGCAGAAGACGTACATGTCAAAGCTTCGTTTACGAGCTACAAGGTCGTGCAAAATCTTCAATCGCTGAGCACTAGGTATGCGCAGTGAATAAAAAATCGGGTTATAAACAAACAATAGAACTTTTTAAAGTACTATTTATCATTGCAGTTTTTTATGCAACTTGTGATAATTTTATATTAAAACATTGCTACCGCAAATGTCTTTTGCTGCTAAGTGTGCATTTACATGTCGCGGCAAACTAGATCTATCCACAAAATTGTCCTGATAAAATAAGCGAAGATGTCACTCGTCTCCGCACGGCTTAAAAGAGTGGGCACACGATCGCAAAAATTGCTCAGTCACACAATTTTTCGCTTCGGCCGTTCCATTGTCGTGACCACTACCTATGGCGCTTGAATGTCACGCTAAAACTATGCGTCATTGCAACTTTAAACTAACTCAGAAGTAGGAGGTATTCTCGAAGCCTGGTCGTTGCTGCTTGTCATAACGTATAAATTACAAGAAACGACTCATACCCGAGATATTCTTTATAGTGTCATAGCAGTGTCCATGCCGGAGCCTCGTGCGCTGCAGCGCAACGAATACAGAATTTCGATGCAATGCAACTTTTGCGTACATGTGCGCGCACCACTTGATGCAATATTGTTTAGGGAAACTTAAGGGGAGAACACCCCAGGGAACCTTGAAATTCTCAAAGTCCGTTTTTTCACTACACAGTAGCTATACATCAGACGGACACGCAGGCGAAGTATTAAGCAGCCAGTGCAACCCTGAGTTGGTATAATAGGGGGCTATGGGCCGGAGGAGCCTTTTCTAGAAGTTCATTTTTTTATTTCAAATAGTTTTACCTCCGACAAAAAGGTTATGCTTTCGTCAGGTTGGCCTGTGTGTTTTTCTGTCTTTCTGTCATCAAGATAACTCAAAGTTATTTGCGGATTTTGATGAAAGTCACAGGGATTGTTAAGTATGTTTGGAGGAACAGATGATTAACTTGGTGAAGATTCGTTCATCCGCTCGTCTGTTTGTTTGCCGCTTCATTTTTGTCAATGTCATAACTCAAAACGTTACGGACGTATTTTTATGAAATTCACATGAGTTGTTAGGTTTATTACGAAGAATACTTAGTCGAATTTTTGTGATGATCTTTTTGTTCATTCGTGTGTTTGTCTCTGTGTTTATTGTTATGCTTGTTAGCGCATTAACTCAAAACGTTTTGACTGGATCTGTATGTAATATACAGGAATTGTGAGCAATGTTAAAAGATATAAATTACTAAATTTTGGTGCAGATCGGTTGGTTTTTCTGTATGTTTATGTATGTTTGTCATTATGTTTGTTAACAGCATAACTCAAAAACGTATCACCGGATCTTCAAGAAAATTGCAGAAACTGTTAATACTATCAAAAGACACAAATGATTTGATTTTGGAGTTAATACAAACAAAATAATTGTTTCACAGCCAACTTTAATTTTTAGTTACCGTTGGCTCGCTTAGTGGAGGTATGCGCTCTCCGAGTGCTCCAGTTTATTATTGGGCCAATCTTCATGAAACTTGGTACAGATATGTAAGATCGAAAACTGGGGCTAGACTCCTGTACTTTTTCCATTGCTCACATAAAAACGAGTTATTACTATTTCAATCTTACATATGTGTACAAAGTATCATTCAAATCGGCACATAAAAAACTATATATATCTAGTTTCCCCCCAAACGAATTCAAAAGAAAGGTTTTTATTTTTGTTCCAATTTGAACGAAACAAGGCACAGATATGTAAAATCGAAAAAAATGTGGATTAGACTCATGTACTTTTTCCCATCTTACCTATAGAAAACTACTTATTCAGAGAAGCTGTTATTTGCAGAGAATAATATTCCGCTTCTTTTGAGATCAAAACCATCCCTGTAGCTCGAAAACTGTGGGAGATAGGTTCCCCCTCCCCCTTTCCCCGTCTTCTTCGAATAGCCCGTTTTCTGAGAGGAAAACGGGGAAAAAATACAAGAGTCTTACCCACAGTCTCAGTCTTTTCCAATTTTACATATTTGTGCCAAGTTTTATTCAAATCGGTACACAATAAAAAAAATCTTTAGGGGGCGCCCTCCCGTTAACAAACATGGCCATATGATCCATTCGGTTTCTTCGGAAAAATCTTTTCTTGCATATAGGGCAATTAAGTTGCGTTATACATATCGAACATGTATATTTTATAGCTAGTATTGATTTTAGACGCGAAACTAAGCGGGGGTGACTCCTGTGTCCTGGTAATAAAGTTGCTTACACACGTACGCCGTGCAACGACTTCATATTTTCGGTGGGATTCATTGGAGGAGCGCCTGGCCGCTTAACACCAAAAACGCCTAATTATTGAAGACCTTCCTACAGCCAGGCAATACTCATTAGAATAGGAGCACCGTTGTCCTTAACAACTACTTTAAACATTATAGTTGCGCAGCGATTGTTACGTAGCTACACTTTAATGCACTTTCTATTTTTTTCCTTTTTTACTTTGTGTTTTTCAATCGTGCGAGTGAAAAACAAAAATAATATTGCATCATGGAGTTATACTAAGACTGCACTTGCAGAGGCGAAAGTGGAATTCAAGATTAAAATTACGTTACTATACCTGACGTTCAAGTCTCCAACGGCTGAAAAATCAAAAATTTGTATAATAAAACGTAAAAAATTCAGCTTCGATGCCCTCAACTTCAGTCTATGATTGCATAACGTGACAGTACCAACTAAAAATGTGTTCTCTATTTTTTTTTTTCTTTCACCCACAGGCATGTTGTTGCTGTCTGTACTGGGTGAGATTGTTGTGTTCATTTACAGCAAAGAATTGAAGCTCTACGAAGAACCCGAGGAGACCGTGGAAATGACCGGCACACCAAGTGAAAAGGAAAAACTGGCCATTGCGGATTCAGAAACATAGATTTTGTAAAGATTTACACGAGTCAATTATCCGGATATGTCAAAATCATACATCTGCATTCGGTGTTTTATACACTATAGGACGAATAAGCCGATAGTCACAGACAATTACTAGATTAAGAAGGAAAACAATGGTGTCCCATATCCGGCGAAGCGCAGCTTTTCCAATACTTCAATTTGTTATTTTCACTGATATACAAAGGATTAGGAGCGAAATAGGGCTATTCTTTTACGAAAGTATTTGATATTGAATACATATAATCTATAATCAGCTGCTTTAAATTGAGGGCGTCAGTATATGCAAGATTGTCGGAACAAAATAATGAGTCAGGGTAGGTAACTTTATCAAAGCAATCCATCTCGTTCACGTAAGTAAACTGTTAATTCAAAGTGTAAACTAAAATGAAATATTCTGTTCGTCTTTATTTTGTCAATATGAAAGTTTCAAAGCGGAACATTGTCTCTCAGCAGCACGAGATAAGCCATCGAAGACTTGATAAAATTTTTCAATAAAATAAAAGCCGGGATTCAGGAAGTGTAAAAGCAGCCCTAAATAATATAGCGTTGAGTGTCAGCTGTTTTCCGAGCAGCAGACTGTGTTATATTCCTGAGAAATAAAGTTCTTAGTTTGTCAGCGGTTAGTGAACGTCTCGAGAACTGATACAGGCGCTAAAAAAATTATATTCCGTATGCTATTGTACAGTATGGTATAGTATATAAGATAGTTTAAGCCTCCCTAACTTAGTGCTAAGCTTGCCCAATGCCGATGCCACGCGCTATCCAAATGAACGAGTGCCCGAGTTTTGCGCGCGAAATCGACGTCTAAAAACCTGCACACTCCCGCTTTTGCGCAAAACTCTGTGATGGAGCATGCAGCACTTTTGCGCTCGATTCACTGGGCAAACGCGCGAATTTCTGTTCTGTTCAGTTCGCTTTCGGAGTCGCAACGGGCTTATTATCTTCAAGATATTTCATCGTAGAATTTGACATATTACTTTTGAAAACAATGGATAGCATTTATTATATTACTCTGCTTGTAGGATGTATTTTTATCAGGGTGTTCAGTCCGTAGCCATGACAACGTCGTCTAGATGAACGAAGCTCGTAATTTTTTGACCTACGGACCATTCTCACGTGTGAATAAGGAGGTGCTTTTTTGCGCAAAAAATTTTGCACGTTTGCGAGAGTTTGTTCAGCTTTTGGCTAGCGTGTGTAACAGCCAAACGAGAAGAAAACGAAGGGCATATAACATGTAAGGTAAACGTGGAACCCATGCACTAGGGTGCTACCACACAGGATCACGCGCATGGCCATGCAAAGCAAGTTGAGAAAGAAGAGGAAGACAGAGGAAAGTATAAGATCACTATGAGTATGAGAATTGAAGGAAGCAAAGTGGGTACGAAAGACAGACGTCTCGGAAGTTTATCTAATGGCTACGGTCACCTCCACAAGCCTCCTGGGTCGCTACTCTCCATAACATAGATGGGTGAACCTCATTAACCTTACCCTTATGGACTATGGCCCAATCCTGTGTCCCCTGAGAGGACGTATATTATAATTTCTTTATATATATATATATATATATATATATATATATATATATATATATATATATATAAAGCACCTCCTTATATTTTTTCAAAGAAGATCCCACCTGACCTTGGCTTACAGAGTAGAATATATCAATTTACATAGTTTGCAATAAATCGTTTGAACAAACGCATTGAATAAAGATTTATGGTCATTTCATGACTAGAATTACTAGGAGTGTACTTGAACAGGTCAGGTTTCATACATCAGCAAGAGAAAAGGAAGAATTACAAACGATTGTCAAAGATAATTCTAGATGACAGTAATAAATATTGTGAAAGCTATGTACCTTGTTTATTTAAGTTAGCTTCAGTTCCTTTCTGTCTAACAGAAATTATCTAAACACTGAATATCACAGTCGGTTGCACTACTATTCAAAATTAATGAAGAATATAAATTATTTTACTTTAATAAAATAAAGTAATTGCGTCTCTTTCCAGACAACAAATTAATTTTAAACAGTAGTAGCGAAAAAGAAAATATCGGCCCAGTAACATGTATTACTACGTAGTAAGGCTCGTATAAATCGGAAAATTATAGGCGCTTACCGAATATTTTCCGGTACCGCCCATCCAGAAATAAGATAATTGCAAATTACGTCGGAAGCAGCCTTGTGCCGGTGATAAATTAGGACGCTTCGAATGACGGGTGAAATTATAACATCAAGGCTTGACTTGTCCGGAATTTCGAACAGGTGCTCTGGTTTCGACCCTTGGAATTAAGCTTCAGGCGTTAGCCCTTAATCGGCTACTCCTGACACTCAGAAAAATGGAGTTTTCAATCGGCTTTAACACAATCGGGTTGTTTATAACACATGTAACACGATTCAAAGCGGTAAATCCAAAGTTCATCTCTGAACAACTGGGGAAGTCAAGCTTCAAAGTCTTAAAAGCAGTCTACAAAAAATCCTGTCTCTGTGATGTCAACAGCTACGGTACTATTGATTCACTGTCAGAGATACTGTACGATACTCGATCCAGAACTGAAACTTGGCTAGCACGCCAACCGTATGAGAACCTCTTCATAGACATGCTGGTAAAAAAATCTATAAAACGTCTACAAAAACAGCACGTGAATACTTGAGAATGGTAACTGGTAGATTAGATTAGATAGGCGGCAGTAAACGGATCAGCAGGCACATTCCCAGAGACACCGGGACAATTATGTTAGGATGATATAGATGACAGAAGGAAAAAGATGAAGAAAAAAAGGAAAATCTCAGCCACAATTCGATCATGCATGTACGCAAGTGCAATTTATAGCCGCCGATCTGCGTAACTTAAGAGTTCGTGACTTCTTAGTTGTGAAGGATGTCTTTCCCAATGATTGTCACGACGATTTTTAAACGCGTTGACTGTCTCCGCACCGACAACGTCTGAGGGGAGTCGATTCCAAAGAAAGGCGGTTTTCTGAGTACGAATTATGAAAAAGAATTAATACATGTACACTAAAAAAGGGAACAAGCTGTTCATTTACCGGTGAAAAGAAGTTACAAAAAGGTGCAAAACTCTGAATTTAGTGCTGCGAAATTCGTTACTTTCAATAGTTATGCTTCAGAATAACTAAGAGGTAAGTAATAGCATGGTTGAACATCATGCCTATTCAGTACAGTATTGAAGAAGCTGGCGTTGGCTATTTTTAAGGTTAGTTATATAAAAAAGTACCGTTTATTGTTTGAAAAATATCAAACTCTATACAGTAACCCTAAATTAATTGTATTTAGCTTCAAGATCTGACCACTAAACGATGCAAACCAACAGGTTGCATAATAATTCCCAATAGCAGCAGCCCATGAGAGCTGAATTCATGACACTGGACGATGCAGGTTCAAATGCCAACCCATGCAGACGAGCTTTGCGGAGTTTGGTACGCTGACTCATCAGTTGACAGGTATGCAACGCACAGCTGCCGTGAAGGTACTTACCTTTCCCACGGGCACATGTCGTGGCATACGAACCCATTCTGCCGATGGCGCAATAATGGTTCACGATGTGTGATCGACCGTAGCCGTACATTCGTCTAGGGCCAATTGGACTACATCTCAGCACGAACCATTGCGTGCGGGTTTCGCAGTAGAGGTACGATCATATTGAATCTACGTTTACTTTGATCTCAAATTAACTTCAATCCACCATTTTTCATGAATAATCCTCTATTATTCATTATTCCTGACTGAGAACGGGAATTCAATGTTTACGTTCAGGAAATGTCACCTATAACATGATAGCGAATGACTGGATTATTACCGTTAAGGTTGGAAGTTCCTTGTCTAGATCGACTACGAGGGTCAAGTGTCCCTTCTTCAGTAGATACTTCTTCTCCAGTCCCCTAATTTCAGCAAGGAAGCAGCATAATGACTTACAACATCACACAAGTTCAGGGCAGAGTTTGATCAGAAAGAATCTTCATTTCATCAGCGCGGTCCCCAAAAATCCGGAACGAGTTGCATGAATTAGGCCCGGGAGACGGCGGGTCTATGGGAGTGATGCATTAGTGGATTAATTTAGCTCCATCAAACGCGCCAGTTCTGCCCCTCCGATGGACTCAAGTTGCTGCGAAAAAGACCAAGATGATTGTCAATAGATCAAACATTTGGTCTTCAGAGCAATAATTTTTGTGGGGAAAAGTGAAAAACTCATTATTAAATAACTTAGGCCTCCGTCTCTGCAAGAAAAGGTGATCAAAAGGAGGAAGAAATAAGGGACATTTAGCATGGCGATTGAAACGAGGAAAATGCACATAGACCTGTATCAACTAATAACTCCCAGAATTTTATATATTCGCGCTAGAGATACATTCCTATTTTACATTATAATCTTAAACCGTAGTTATGAAATGCCCATAGGCGTAAACGGAACAACCCCAGTTTACATGGGTGGAGGAATATCACAGTCTCCAAATGAGCGACCTCTAAACAAGCAGGTGCAGGCTTCACCTAGAGATTGGTATGCTACGAGTGATGATAAAAACAGTTTGTTTGACCATCAAAGCAGTTACTGAGTAGGTATCTTTCGATTGATAACGAACCGCCCATTTCTTCAAACCAGTGGTATCCAAATAAACAAGCCGCGTGATCCTGACCGAAAGTTTATTGTAAAAACTTATAGGTTCTTGCCCTGCCACGCTTGCAGGTTCCACTTTGCTGCCAACTCTACCTTTGGCGTGGCTTGCGCGTAATCAGGCCGCGCCCCCATTGTCCGGCCACCGGACGCCGCTTTGTTTGTATGAGCTGGCTTTGGGTTTGGGGCTCTGGGTAGCCCCTGAGTTGGAGGAAATGCCACTCTAAAGGCGGA
>LQNS02278143.1:2423651-2436616 GCA_001587735.2 Parhyale hawaiensis | reverse complement strand
ATAGGTTAGGATAGGTTAGGATAGGTTAGGATAGGTTAGGATAGGTTAGGATAGGCTAGGATAGGTTAGGATAGGTTAGGGTAGGTTAGGTTATCAAAAACTATTGCGAAAATGAAAAAATTTGCATGGATAAAATGTTCTTAAAATTAAATTTTACGTGTAATGTGCGAGTTTCATAACAATCGGACTATAAATAAAGAAAATAGACTGGCTCACCTAAAGTAAACAATTCCCGAAGTTTCCACCGTTTTCCTATGGAAAGAAATGATTATGTAAGGTTAGGTAAGTAAGGTTAGGTTAGATAAGGTTAGGTTGGGAAAAGTTAGGTTATTTTAGGTTAGTTTACGTTCTTGTTGGGTCGGCAGATATTTTTTCTCCATAGGAAAATAAAGGGAACTTTTATGTTAAATAACTTGAAAACGGTAGAAGTTTACTTTAATCACATTCGAATAAAAAAGTTTCTGTTCTTAATCTATTCATTTTCCCATGAGATTACGAATCTGAAATCTGCTTGTGGCGGTCGGCTCTACTTTTTGAGATATATGACCCTGAAGTTCCCATTGTTTTCTCATGGGCGAAAATACCCGGCGATGGCAGAGTGTAATTAAACCGCTTTTAAATAGATTTTTAACGCCTCACTTCGCCTAACCTAAACCATGCTATAACTCCAAAAGTATTGCAAAACTACAAAAATAACCATGGATAAAATGTTGATAAAATTCAATTTTACTTGTAGGTACTTTGCAAGTTTCATAACGATCTGACTACCTATAAATGACGGAAATATACCCACACCGCATTGGAGGGAACGTAACGAGAAAACTAGGTCCGTCCGTCAAAAACGAACTTCAGATTCCGATTCTACATCGAAAATTAAGCATTAAAGGAAGAAAAAATATGTGCTTAAAGTAAACTAATACCAAATTTTTTTCTCAAAATCGATTAGTGACCTTTTCGGAAAATTACCCAACTTTTTGGAAGGGTTTTACTCAATTTTACTCAATTTCTTCTTCATTAATTTGCAAAAGGTATCGCTTTTAATTTTTCAGGGACCTCTATGGTAAATTCTCTGAAGAGGTCAGTAATGACATTTAGTGTTTTTGTTGATATATAAAGGTAAAACAAAATATTCTAAAACGTTTTTAATGTATAACGTTTTCGCCGCAAATGCTTAGTTTTCGAGACATTTGACTTTAAAGTTATTGTTTATTTCTTCCTCTCTTGAAAGACGTTTCCGTCGCAAGTGCTTACCTACTTTTCGAGATAGCGATTTGACTTTGAATTCCCCATCGTTTCTTTTTCTTTGCTATGCTTTTTTCCGGCAACAACGTTCCTCTTACTCATATAGGCTAGGTTAGGAGGCCAGGCCCGGTTCTGCTATATATCCTGTGAGAAATATACCAAATGTGTAAAGCAATACGCGCTACGCCGCCATGTTGGAAAAACACGTGCCTCTAAATCGCGCGACACGGCCGCAATGGTGGAACGTAATGGGAACTTCAAAGTTCAATATCTCGAAAAGTATGAATTTGCAGCTAAAACGTCATTCGTGGAAAACGTCTTAAAATGGATCTTTCTACCTCAATATGACTTCAAAATATCGAAAATGCATTATGGTCCTAGAAGTGAATTTAATCCTTGTTTTCCCTCATAGAAAAACAATGGGAACTTCCAAGTCAAATATCTCTAAAAAAAACTAAGCATTTGCGGCGAAAACGATATTCGTGAAAAACGTTTTTGAATGCCCTATTTTACCTAAATATGTCAACAATAAAACTAAATTTCATTACTGACCTCTTCTGAAAATTGACCCATTCAATTTGTTGAAATTCCAGTAAGGGATGACAGAGAATTGGGTGGATGTCAGAAATCGCGCTCCTTGCCGTAACCATTAGATTACTACCTAACATTAGCACATTAGCATCACAGGTAAGCGACAGTCGATTTACTTCTTTAAGGTTTGGCTCATAATCGATGTATGCACTGGTACTGCAATAACAGCTAAGTCTAGAGGCAAAACTGGGGAGAGTACGTTTTGTTGTTATTGTTGTTGTTATTGCTTCACTTTTAAGAAGGCTTTCGAGATCAAGCCAATGTAACCACCAGACTCTGAGTTTCTTCCTCAAGAGGCGGCACACACTCTCGGAGGTATTAGCGCCTCCCCCCCCCCCTCCGGGGCCCCAATGAAACTGTCTCGCTAGTTTGTGGCGGACAGGAAGCTACTGAACTTTAGAACTAAAGCACGGAAATAGAATAGTCACCGCGTACGTGCTCTTGTGATTAATTTCCGTGCAGCAATAGCTTCTACTTTTCACAACTTTGGACATTATTTTATTTTTCTTCCTAAAACGCCCGTCAATACAGCAAAAACTGCTAATAGATCTACCGCTTATAAGACAAATCTCCCTTAAAGTGTATGTTTGGGCAGAAAACATTTCACTACAGCTTAACTGGATAAAACTGGAAGCAGACTCAGCTGCCATGCGTGCAATGGAAGGTGCACACGAACGCAATAGTTGCACCCCCACACCAAGCCACGGCAGATAAGAGTGCCCGCATACAGACGCGACGCGATCCAAGGCGATCCTGAGCGATGTTGAATGACGCCGCACACAGAGGCAACACGAAGCGATGCTTACGGGCGCTGAGGCTGTTATTCATGTGATTCATTCTTTAATTATTAAAAGATATTGCTTTAACTAATATTAACATATTACAATAAGCCTTCAGAAAAATATTGTTGCATTATTACTCTCCAAAATTCTATTATTTGACTGCTTGCTGCCATATTTTTAATACCATCGACTTTGTACTTAACAAATGCATATTTATGTTTTGAGAGAAAAGTTTTTATTGATACATAACAAACGCCTGGTTTGCCCAGGATTTTGTGACAATGGCAAAATTTATAAGTTATCTATAAATGTAAAGATTCACGCGCATGCAAGCATTCAGATGTATCTATACATCAACAAACGCATAAATACATCACGCTTTGGTTGTAAAAGTGAACTAATTGCTAAGATAAATCGCCTGGTGTTGCCTAGGCTCTTGAGACAGTGCCTCAACAGCATCGCGATTCTTATCGCGTCGCTTCAGTGTGTGGGGGTCAGGCGATACTCCATAGGAAAGACTGGGAAGAAGAGAAATCACAACGAACGACCCGAATCGCTTGGAATTGCCTCGTGTTGCCTCTGACTGCGGGGTCACTGTTTAATTAGGTAGGAAATAATAAAACTACAAACGTATCGCCTTTGTTGTGCAACGTTGAGCAACATCGCGCTGCCTCTGCCTGCGGAGGTCAAAATTATTTGCTTAGGAATTAATGAAAAAGTACTGGCAGAAGCAAATCGCGTTGCGTCGCCCCAGTGTGCATGCACCCTTATGTGGCCGGGAACAATGTTCCGGCTTGCACGGGGCTCTACCAATAAGAGGAATATCAAAATATGAGTCATCTCCTGCAGTTTGTCCGCTGTGACAAGCGGTAATTATCAAACTTTAAGTATACATGCCTATTTTTTTCTAATTCAGTTATTTTTTTCTGAGTTAGTTGATTTAAAGTTGCTATGATGCATAGTTTTAGCGTAATATTCAGACGCCGTACGTTGTAGTCAAGGTAACGTGACCGCCAGAGTTAATAGGTGCTTGACTGGGAAACTTTTGTATTAGTGTGCACCCGCCATGGTAAGATAATATGCATCGAGGAAAGTCCATAAATAAAGAAGGAATAGATAAATTATTTAATACAGGGTTTGTTGCACTGGTGCATCAGCTAGCGCTTTCCACGAGCATGCCTCGGGGAATTTCAGTCTTGTGCTCGAAAAACAGGGTGGTTTTGGGATGATGTTTATTGACACGTTCTTCAGACTACACAGAAGTCCCTTAAACCTCTATCCGCTAAATTTTTATATTATTTGACATGAACCCAAGGTAGGATAATGAAAACTCATGGAAAGTTGTAAGTGTAAATATTTTACAATAATACGTTACACTATGACCTTGCTTTCCCCTGACCGGCTTCTCAAAACTCTCTGGTGAATGAGTGACATGAATGCCGCATTGCTTCTTCATCCAAAGAAGATCAGCAGGCTACTGAACTACAGTTAAACCGAAAATAGTCATTCATACCATAACTACGAATTCATGCGATAGTCATACGAACGTACTTCTCCAGTTCTAAGTGCGAATACGCTGCTATGTCTGCTCAAGCAACACAAAATAGCGAAGGCCTCCGAGCGTTGATTCATTCAAAATTTGGATGAAAACCCAAATTTTGCCTGTAGCTCTAGCGACATTTGCTGAGCGTTTTAAGTTGGCAGCCAAAACTTCATAAATTTTTTTGTACCCATAGTGTCGCGTTTACGAGGGCTCCACAAACCACTCCGACGATTAGCAGGGAAAACTCGAGCATTTGACCATCGTGTTGAACCCTTCTTGAGCCGGACCTGATAGCACAGTCCATTGAGCTAAGACTCATTCGATTAGTACCCCAATCTAAGCCAATTCAACTCACCCGAAACTTCAAGCAAGACCGTTGGTTTTGCCACAGCCGTATTGCAGGAGTGAAAAAATTAACCAATTTTGAAAAAATAACGGACAGAAACTCTATTTAACGGTGCATGGCTGAGTTTTCGGCCCTATATAACATAGGTAATTTAATCTAGGTTAACACCAGACGCCTGTTGCATTCAACGTGCTGGGTAACCCCGGGTTACCCAGTGTTACCTCGAGGGTAACTCCGTCTCCAAAATCCGTGTCGCATTGAGCCATTTACCGTCAATGAGACTCGCCAGGGTTACCCGGTGTTACGCAAACTCATTACCCTGCGAAATAGGTGTGGGTAGCGAATGGAGTAACACCGTGTTGATGCTAAGTTTCGCCACATATGCATGGAATAAATATGCTTATAATTATGTTTTGTGACCAGTGAGGACTTATTTTTCCTATATATTTGCTACAAGTGTTATTATTTTGTTGCTAGATTATATTTGTCACATATAAACCAAATATTTGTTTATTTAGCTGAGTGTTTAGATATTTCGATTACGCTTGTTGGTTTGTTTACGTTTTGAGCTCTCTCGAAGTCGGTCTATCGAGTTTATGGAGAAAAGCCTTCAATTGGTGTAATTCATCAATTTCTTATAGCAGAAAGATCTGTAAGGACCTATTTCGAAATTTTTGGAGGCTATTTCATCATTATTAGCAATAGTTACGAATAAACGCTGTGTTTACATCGGGTTTGTTTTTGTTTTGGTCGATTCGGGGTTACGCTTTAAGAAATCCTGTCTCATTCAGCTATAATAGAGTAACACCGAGTGAGTAACACCGCATAACACCGAGTAACTCTGAGGCAATCTGATTACAACAGGCCTCTGAAATTCAACTTTATGGGTCGAACCCCAGCACCTGCCGGTGGTTTCGGACGAGTTCGCTTGACTGAGATGAACTTTGACAAGTCGAGCAAGCCCATATACTATAGTGCCTGAACTTTATAAAGCCCCCTCGAACCTATTCCAGTGAAATCTGGTACCGAGCTCCTTTTCGAGAGCAGAAGTAACGGCGTTCCAAAGTTTCAGTGATCCAGAGTACCAGTTCTTCTGGTAACATTTTGCTGTAAACCTGCATCTTCATTGCGTCATTAAACATGATGAAGGCCAAAAGACACTTGGATCCATCATGAGCGACTATACGTGCGCACCAGCCACTCTACGTAGCTTTGTACGTGGATATGGTAAGACTAGCTTCAATCATATCCCCGCATCGCATACATAGTCTACACTATTGTTTTGCGTCTTGGTAACTGCTGCGACTGGGAAGGTTCCGTCGGACCGGTAGAAGATACGGGACAAGTTCGATTGGATGTCGAAATTAGGTCTTCGAGGCTTCACTTGTTCGAAACTTCAAACAGAAGCTTTGGCATTGCATCGTGCTGCAAGGGTTAGAAACATCCAGATTACGTTCTGCCTGCTGAGGACTCTTAGTTAAGGAGCAAGACAAAGCTTCTAGAAGTCTCATGGACATTGGATTAAGAGTCAGTGCCTGAAACTCAATTCAGCAGGCGCAAGCCAGGACACCTGCCTGAAGTTTCAGACAAGCAAGCGTCGAAAGCTCAACTTCGGCGCCCAATCGAACACGCCGTTGGTGTACCGTGGTCACGCCACTCTTTTTATAGCCGTCGTTTGGGCTTAAATTTAGGACACAAGGTTATGTTGATTGCTGCCGTACTGTGGCTATTAGTACTCAAACCAGTGTTCTAAATATAGTGTCATGCTTCGAGCATATCTCCCTTAACATTAACAATTAAGCGGATATACATAGTAAATATTAATAGGACAGCTTGAATGGATCAACGATGAGGCCTTCGATTTTGGCACATTTTCTTTCTACTACGCATGCGCATTTAGACCTTCAGCATTGAACAAACTGCTTTCTTCGTCCCTCTTTCACAAATTAATTTTAAGGACACAATTGGTGTGAGACTTAATCAGTGAAACAATTCCGCCTTGAAAATTAAAATTAAAGGCAAAGTCGGCCGGCCTCAGAGAAAACTAGAGTCAGGAAAACTGCCAGCCTTGGTCGAGCCGCATGGAAATAGCAGCAGTCGCGGCAAGATTTGCCGGGCTGTGGCTTCCAGAGATTAAAACTCATCAAAAATTGCTACCCCCAAGTATCTCCATTGCTCGTTAGGACAGCGCCCTCGTAGTGAACTATTATGCCCTCCTGGTTATATTCTGTTGTGCCCTATCCTTGTCAGAATAAACAGTATATTGGCCTCACAAACCCCACGGCTGCCGCGAGTGCCCTCGCGCACTGCAATAGATGTTGCAGCTGACCTCAGTTCCTATTGATAAGGTTATTTTGTTAGGTTAGGTAGGTTCTCTATACTTCCCTTTCGATTCCGCTAGGAGGGCCGCCGAATTGTGGTAGCGACTCATACCATGGGGCTCTTTTTTGCTCCCGTGTGGAGGGGAGTGGGGCCACGGAAGGGACCCTCCGCATGAAAGTTTTCTTTCTTTTGTCGCATTTTCTTTTCGTCTTTCGTCCCTTGCAGATGCTTCGCGCCTGATTTCCTCACCAGTAGTAGCGCACTGAGCCAACTAAGACTTTCCAGTACGAATGCCGAAATAAAATATTTCTACTGATGAGAAGCGTTAATAATTTGCTAATTAGTTCCATTCTTGAATCGCCGTGCTGCGTCTTGGGCTGTAAAATACTGAATCTATTTATAAAAAATGAACTATGATCATCAAAAGCGCTAGTTTTCATTTCTTCGGCAGGGAAACGAACCGCAGGACAACGATTGTAGAAGCGCATCAGTCACTCTGCCCTTGCCACGTTAGTACGTACATATTTAACAAGGTAGAAAGACGAGCAGCGAAGAGTTCTCTGAAAAGTTCCACATTAAGCCTGATAAGGACCAGTTAAAATATCGGTAGCTCGTAATAATGACGGCTTTTGGGCTGTTGTTTAAATATTGCACCCATCTGTGTAGGGTTAATAATACATATAAGGATTCTCTGAAGCTGGAGTAGCCAAAACAATTGGATTTCAAAGACGATCTTGACACTACTCAGACCTTGCAGAATTTTAGCCGCCCCAGCAGCTGATTTATAATTTTAGATTAAGGGGTGGTCCAGAAATCTGTGAGGGAAATTTTTTTCCTGGCTGTGAGCTTTCAAACAGATTTTCTGTCTCACACGCTGTGCGCTGTGACAGAGCTTATCCCACTCAGTTTGCTTTAATTTGTGTAGAATATGCATCATGCGAAGCTCAGATGAGTTTTAAGCCGTTTTAAGCATAATCGGTTTGCTATTAAAGCCCAAAAGTAGATCCAAAGTGTGGAATTGGAGGTTCAGGATTGACCTTCGAGATGAGTTGAAGTTCACTGCAGCCATTGTCTTGTCCGAAGTGGTTGGGCCAGACATGCCCGGAAGTGAATGGGCCAGACATGCCCGGAAGTGGATGGACCAGACATGGCCGGAAGTGGATGGACCACACATGCCCGGAAGTGGATGGGCCAGACATGCCCGGAAGTGGATGGGCCAGACATGCCCGGAAGTGGATGGGCCAGACATGCCCGGAAGTGGATGGGCCAGACATGCCCGGAAGTGGATGAGCCAGACATGCCCGGAAGTGGATGGACCAGACATGCCCGGAAGTGGATGANGACATGCCCGGAAGTGGATGGGCCAGACATGCCCGGAAGTGGATGGGCCAGACATGCCCGGAAGTGGATGAGCCAGACATGCCCGGAAGTGGATGAGCCAGACATGCCCGGAAGTGGATGGGCCAGACATGCCCGGAAGTGGATGAGCCAGACATGCCCGGAAGTGGATGGACCAGACATGCCCGGAAGTGGATGAGCCAGACATGCCCGGAAGTGGATGAGCCAGACATGCCCGGAAGTGAATGGGCCAGACATGCCCGGAAGTGGATGAGCCAGACATGCCCGGAAGTGAATGGGCCAGACATGCCCGGAAGTGGATGGACCAGACATGCCCGGAAGTGGATGGGCCAGACATGCCCGGAAGTGAATGGGCCAGACATGCCCGGAAGTGGATGGGCCAGACATGCCCGGAAGTGGATGGACCAGACATGCCCGGAAGTGGATGAGCCGCTGGTAATATCTACAGACCCCTGGTATCAAGGATACGAACATGTGATGTGAAGAAGCAAGCAACCGACTGTGACGTCACCGTGGTCGCAAATTCTTCTCGTAAAGATACTGAAATAAATGCGGCTGCGTTCATTTGCCTGTGTTTCCCCCACAGCGTGATGCGAGCATTTGCAGCTCTCATGTCATCGCGATACATAGTAAAAGCCAGTAGGATAGATACGGTTGCATGAACGTCGCGCGAGATGCGCACCCTTGCAGTTTATGGTGCGTGTAATCGTATATTGCTGCCCAAGCATAACAAATACAGATGGTGTTTTCGCAGCCTCCGAAATGATCAAAAGCGTTCGTTTTCTAACAGGATTGAATTGATCAGTCAGACAAGAACCATCCAGGTCCCTGACCGAGCTTGCTAAATTCCGTGGATTTTAGAGAATGACTTTTTCGAAGACTGGGCGCTGATATTGGGTTAAAGTCTTTCCTTTCTTTGCAAAATACCACACCACTCCCGCCGCTCAGTCTTTAGTATTCCAAACCGCATATTGCGCGAGGCTCTCAAATCATTTTCACAAATCGTGGTGGAGATAATAGTATTTGATGAACAAAATGTTCATCGAAGACAAGAAAACCCATACTAAAACTCTGGGGTGATGAACAGCTCTTCTAAAGTCCTTGTAGTGAAGAGCAAGAACCCCAGCTTCGGTCGCGATGAGCGATCCGGGTCTAACTCGAATTTCTGAAGTGCTTGATGAAAGTATGTTGATGCTCTGCTTCTGGACGCGTTACCACCTAAAAAACTCACTGGTCCTTCCTGGTGGCTGCTAATTTTGGCCGTACAGAGTAAACAATTTATGACCTAATCATATCATGTTCGCAGTTTCTCTTCCTATCACTCTGTGATTTATTTTTAATTAGATAACTTGAAATCACTCCCACTTCATTTTATCTGCCATAGATTTATATTGGTACATATACAAATTTATTTGACAGTATATATATATTAATTTTTGACACTGTTTTAGATTATTAAGGTTTCATGCTAGGCGAAGTGCACGAGAATAGATACTATGGGTTAGTCTAAAGTGCTCGTAAAGGAAACTAAAGTCGCTTGAATATTCTCCCCCAGATGCGAGGGTCATATTTGCTTTGCTAGGGATGACGGGATGACGGACACACTATAAACTAGAGCACTCTGAGAGCGTATACCTCCGCCAAGCAAAGCACGGTAACAAAAAATTCAAATTGGTTTTAAAAGTATGATTTGCTCTTTCGTATTAACACCAAACTTTAATGATTTATGCCTTATGAGAGTACTAACAACTTCTGTCTGTAACTTTCATGAAAATCAGTTCATAACTCTTTAAAGTTATGCTGCTGACAAACATTTTGACAATCATTGGTCATATACACAAACAGACCTACCGATCATCACCAAAATTTAATCATTTATGTCATCCAACACCTATATTATATCTGCTTGATGCTCTGACCGTCCGTACGTCCATCCCTGTGTCTGCACGTGGCGCTTTTCAGTATAAGATATGAGGAACTTCAATTTGCAAGAAGCTCTGATTTTTACTGGAACATAGTTCAACCATAGCCGTCTTCTTTAGCGCTTATTGAAAAATTTAAGTCATTTTCAAAGCAAAGATTTAATGACCATTTCACTTGCATCTTAACTACCACTTTTGATTTCTTTCACAACATATAATATTTGCTTTACTTGTGGCGCTCGACGTTCTTAATTAACAGGGCCAGCCATACATACACGTAGTTAGGATACGCTGCACCAGAATATGAGAAGGAGTCCAGTTCAAATTTTAGCTGCAACTTTTTGTAGAAGATTCACTGCCTCACTTGGAACATTTTTCAACCTTATTATGCATGATACGGTTCCAAGGGCCTCATAATTGAAAAAACAATTCTTCTTTTCTGTTGAATTTCCACAGGTCCCTTCAGTATTAGATATAGGGGCAATTAGGATGGTACGTGTTTGAGACATCACTGCTGAACATTGCTTCTGTTCTTTAGAATTTGAGCAGATTTCAGCTGCATCCATAGCAGAATCATCGGATGGATACGGAAAAACGTTCCCATGTTTCGTTACACGGGATTCGTCTCAAGCTATAACCTTTGGTAGAGTTTTTGATCCTGTTGGCCATAAGCTATGTCCTATATATTTTAGTTGAATATTTCTTCTTAGCAATTCGAGAGGCTAAGTCTTGGTTTGAGTTTTCGTTCCTCTCGATTGTGCTTACTTGTGCTTCCTTTAGCTGAATCTCTTAGAAGCAGTTGAAATTTCACGCCCAGCTGACGCCTTGTTATATTGAATTTACATAGCAGCCAAATTTCGACGCTTGAGGTTCAACTATTGATTCAACCGTGGAATTTCCACTGGACCCGCTAGTTACTAACAAGTTCTCTTATTTCATGAAGTTCCATTCATAATTTTCTTAGTTATTTTGCTAACAAGTATAAAACAAACAGAAGCGAAAGAACTAACAGATTGTCTAAACAATTTGGTGATATACTCATCGTAATATACCTAACAACTCATGTAAATTTCATATAAATCCGCCCAGAACTTTTTGAGTTATGGGGATAAGAAAACATAGGCAGACAAGCAAGCAAACAGATGGACGGATCTTCAGCAAAAGTTAATCGTCTGTTTCTCGTAACATACTGAACAATCCCTGTAATTTTATAGAAATCTGTCCATAATTTTTTGAGTATCTTAGTGACAGACAAACACACACAGATAAACAGACAAACTCGACGAAAACAAAACCTCCTTGGCGGAGGTAATTAATAGTCCAAAAGAAATTGCATAGTTTCTTTGAGTTTACTCCTAAGTCCCTTGCAAAGAGGCACCAACATATAACGTTAAGAATTGGTTTTATCTATTTTAGCAATCGCGTGAGAGATCATTGAGGCGTAGGTCCTGAAGATCTTCCCAGCCTCCACCAGTACGCCACTTCGCTCTTTGTGAGCCAAGAAATAAGAGTGGCACGTCCAGGCCGACACCTCCCGACGACACAGAGGGCACCTGCGCATAGATCACAGAAAGGATTATAAACAGAAATAAGAACAAGTCCGATTTAAAAGTTGCCAGGAAGCAGCAGCCCAACTAAAATAAGAAGACGGCTGATGATTCAAGAGACAGCCGGAGAATGAAGAAACAGCACGAACATGAATAACAAGTTAATCCTAGTCTGAGGATAGAAAAACGCGGAAGCATTGTAAAATCGAAATCCAAAAATCGTCAAGTTAAAATTCATTGGTCTTTGCTTAGTCTATGTCAAAACTGGCAATAAAGTCTTAGTTCCAAGACTGTAAGAACGTCGAGGATCGTAGGTGTGTCTCAGTCAAATACATGCAGTAATTGGAAGGCTAATATAAGCGCAGTAAAATAATACATGTGACTATAGGCGATACTGCTCTAGTCATGTGAGTTCACCGACCAGCTTATGTTAAAAATAACAGCTATGATTCCACAAACAACAAAGGCGAGTCGAAACCGACACCACTGGGAGCACGTTCACATCAAAGTACGGAGAGCATTCAAGAGCACAAACAACATTGGCAAATATCACCTTGCATTCATGGCAATATCACGACGGCCTGTTCAACAACAGGTCGCACAAGCAAAATAATCTTGTTGTGACCGTAGAAAGAAGGCCTCAAAAGAGGAAAATGTGAGCATTATGACTAGAAGTGCACCAGTGAAAAATAAATACATTGTACAGCTATAAAGAAGGTGTCCGGAAATATGCACAGGAACCGTGATAGAAAGGCAAGCGCACAGGGAAGTATTGTGACTGTGGGACAAGTGCACACAGGGAAAATGAAAGGATCGTGATTGTGGGACAAGTGCACACAGGGAAAAATGAAAGCATCGTGATTGTGGGACAAGTGCACACAGGGAAAATGAAAGCATCGTGATTGTGGGACAAGTGCACACAAGGAAAATGAAAGCATCGTGATTGTGGGACAAGTGCACACAGGGAAAATGAAAGCATCGTGATTGTGGGACAAGTGCACGTAGGGAAAATGAAAGCATCGTGATTGTGGGACAAGTGCACCCAGGGAAAATGAAAGCATCGTGATTGTGGGACAAGTGCACCCAGGGAAAATGAAAGCATCGTGATTGTGGGACAAGTGCACACAGGAAAAATTAAAGCATCGCGATTGTGGGACAAGTGCACACAGGGAAAATGAAAGCATCGTGATTGTGGGACAAGTGCACACACGGAAAATGAAAGCATCGTGATTGTGGGACAAGTGCACACAGGGAAAAATTAAAGCATCGTGATTGTGGAACAAGTGCACACAGGAAAAAAATGAAAGCATC
>LQNS02278143.1:2395339-2412232 GCA_001587735.2 Parhyale hawaiensis | reverse complement strand
ATATGCCTCCCGCTTCAACTGGTGCGCTCTCCTGCAGGCATCATCAAACCAGGGCTCATCGCCCGTCCTAACCGTTATGAAGCGGGAAGGGACATAAGCGCGCACCATGTCAGAGAGAAGCCGATCCTAGGAGTATTTTAACTAATTTCACCAGAAAAAATCGTCTTAAATTACAAAATTTATCCTTAGCATATAAATAAATGAAGATAATATATACTAATTTAGCAATTAACTATAGAAAATTGCAGTACATGTTGGTGGAAACGTTCACAACAATAGCGCCGAATTTGTTCCATTTCGGCGACTCAATTTAACTTCTTTTTCTTGATGAAAGCCTTATTTACACTTCATATTCACTTCACAGTACTCTTCACAGAATATATCTATTCCTTACCAACATATATAAGCACCATTATAGCCAATTCTGCACGCGAGAGAAACCACAGTAACAGTTATCCATTGCCCGAACTTTCTGTACTTGACGACAACGTTTTTCGATATTTTGCAGCTCAAGTAGCTGGCAGTCTTGAGCGAGAGACTGAATGAAACAAATCGAAAAATTACGATTATATGTTCAAGAGCACCATGTACGAAGGTTTGAGGCCCCACACCTAAAACACTTCGACTCGTCGATGTGATGTAAATTTGCTACGTGCGGTCACAGCTATGTTTTATTTCAGTCCTATTGAGTCCTCCCGTTACATTCTTTGCTTCTTGATTGAGAGAGCTCGGTGCATGCTACTCGAGCTCTCACACACCAAGAGGAGCTTGAGAATCGTAAATGAACTGACAAGTGGTAACTGCGATCTAAAACTCGTGTGCAAAAAATTGAGTAATGATGTCATAAGGTTGAAACTGTTATAAGCCTGTTTCTTTAAATATATTTTTGTTCATGTATAAGTTTCTGTTTGATCTATTTTTTTTTTTTTTTTTTTGAGTATTAACAGCTTTAAACTAGAACGCCTCGTGGCGTAAGACCACCAACGGCGGTTGGAAAAAATTCAACAGAGTAATTTTTGATGGCCTGCTAATCCAAGTTTCTTAAATGGATGCCGTGTCCAACAACATGACGGCCACAACACCCGGTCAAGAGCTCTCAATAATATCATAGGAAAAAATAGAGCGACTCCTGGCGTAACCCAATCTACCGCGGTGGATGCAAATTCAACACCATCATATTTAACGGCCAGCTACGCCTAGTTTCTGGCATGGGTCACATCTAGGTCAACCCACCAAACTGTCTGCAAAAAAATAATGAACTTTACTCAACTCATTCTACCATTTTTTCGGTGGATAGACATATATGTGTATTATATATATTTATGAATACAAATATATACTTAAATCTTCTACGAAAACATTATCCCCTCTCTCACTTCGTTCACGGGTGATAATAAAATTTGACATACTTGAAATGGCTAAAACACAAAAAAAAGGAACAGAATTACAGGTTTAGGACAAGCAGAAAATATTTGAGCTTATGAGGAAGGAGAAAGTAACGGTAGGTTCAACAGTAAAGTCAATTGGCTCGAGATACAAGAGAGAAGGATCTGTTTCAAGAAAATCAGGTTGTGGCAGGCGGAGAACCATCGCTTACAAAAGTAACCGCAGGCTAGAAATTGCTGTTTTGAACGATGAGAAGAAAACTTACGTTGAGCTATCAGAACAATTATTCCCGACTTCTAATTGAAAAGCAAAGCAATATTAAGATTTGCATATCAATTAGAGTCATAAAAAGGAATTCACTCCAAAAATTGTTCCAGAAACCCTATATTAACGAAGAAAAATCGGAATGATCCAATGAAATTCCCTTTATATAATGGCGCGAAAGATAATGAGTAGTGCAGTAACGGTGTCTCGTCCCATGAAACGCGTCTTCCTAGTGATGTTCCTGAACGCTGCGTAAGAAGATCACGTGCAAGATTTATTACATCAAAAGCAGTGTGGAGTCTGGTAATGGCGGGCTAATGCAGTGCGAAGTGTCTTCACTACATACAGCGGGTGTTGGTAAACTGATTCAGTTTGATTATTCTTTCAATGGAATGAGCAACATTAAAAGATCAGAAAATATTATCAAAAAATATTATTTATTATTAATACACTTGTTAATCAATTCATTGTAGATGTAATAATTGTCGCTTTAGCTGTTTTTCCATAAGGGCTTAAAATTGATATAGGCTCTATTTTTCGCACTTGTGTTTACCGGCTTCAGTCTACCTTGATACATCAGGGCCCTGGACCGGTCTGTTGAGACGCTTATATCCAAAGTTCGACACTAGCGGCTGACACAATTTTGCCGTTATGGCTTCCAAATTAAAATTTGGTGTAGCCGTGTCTGCTCCAAAACATTATACTTTCTGACATTTTGTGTAGAGTACACAAGATCAGATGCACTTAAGTATTTTAAAAGCGTCATCTTATGCTGAGCTCCACGTCATCCACCTCAACGGGTTCGCTCAACCACTTGTCCGCACGTGTTATTGTGCCCTAGAAATAGCCGAAGAGTGCGCGGTTTTGTATGTTTTATTTCACTCCAAATTTAAAGGGATATCCGTGACTTTTTTAGTGACACTTTCAGAGGAAACTGAAGTGACGGTTGACATTAAAATACTTTTTGTAGCGGAGATGAAGTTTTGTGCTGACGACGACGCAACAAAACTTTCGGACGAGTGGTTGAGTGAACGCGTTGGTATGAATTATGTGTGTTGCTAATCGTCCGTATGTTTTTGTTGTGTCACTATAAACAATTAATTGTGCGGCTACCCAACCTCAGTTGTTAAGTCAGTTGGCTTAAGTAAGCTTCATTATAAAGCTCGCTACACATGAGAGTCGAAACACCGGAACGTTTCTCCATGCTCTTCCGATTAGTTTATAGCATGTTCAGGTTAGGGTTGTCAAAAGTCATGCCGGAACCACAGTGAAGAGTCGCGTATGTACTTTGATGGGAAACTATGCAAGTCCAGTAGTCGCGCCAGGAAATTTGCATTGCAGAAGGGGACGGAAGGAGGGGGTTGGGGAGCGTGAGTAAAATGCGGCGAGACTTCACGTTGCTCTAGGATACATGTATGTCGGTTACATGAAGCAACATGGGTGGATGTGTGTGGGGGGGGAGAGTTGTAAGGGCTTTGGTTCGACATTGGGGCGGATCAAGCCGCTCCCCTAGCCTACTCTTAATGCTCATACAAGCGAGTTTCGTGTGCATCTCCAAGAGAAATGTTATGCTCTGCTCAGCCAATCTTTTCATGTGAATTCTCTTTTGTTGGTGGGATAGATCAAGCTGAGGTGGAGGGGGTTAGTACATAGTCATCTATTAGTGAGTTTCAGTGAATACGTTGTTGAAGCATACCTAGTCATAACGAGAGGAACAGGAAGGGGCATGTAGTATGTTGATAGAAAAGTGTAACGCGAAGGAAGGTGGACCATCACTGGATCAATGTGCATGGGATACTCCGATTCGGAGAAGACGAAAAAGAATAGAATAAAGCTTTGTTACTAGAACGAAAATCGAAGGAAGCAAAGTCCATGCGAGAAACAAATGTCAGGACGACCTTGCTGTGAATAAAGTGAGAGTTTCTCCCCACATCATACGATAAGCACACCCATTCTCTACCTATGGCTCATTTTGTGCCTCTTCTAGGGATCTGTCATGAACGCAGCCCTCTAGTTTCAATATCGATCAAGTGTTGTTCTATGCATAATAAAATCACCCGCCATACAAGTATTAGAGCAAGGCGACATTTCAATTTATATAGCAAAGGAGTTATGCAATAATAAGACAAAAGCAAAAATAATGATTCCGTCTCACCTGAAATGTTGCTTGCGAGAAAACTCTACCGCAGCAAGTATGGTAGCCTCTTCTGAATGGAAGGTTGAATTCTCGTCAAGGAAGAGAGATAGTTCAGGCTTCAGCTAATAATATTCTTGGTCGAACACTATAAGAGCGGTTTTCTCTTCCAGCAGTTCCACAGACACAGAAGACCACTCATCGCCCGACGATCAACAGCTTACTGACCTTTTCACTCAACGCATATAACCACCAAGCGTCGGGTACTAGGCCTACTTTAGACCGGTGTTTGAAAATCTGAGTCATAAACATCGATAGGACGCTGGTGGTAACAATACCATCCAAACAAGCCATATATACTGCGCCAAGGCTACTCCACTGGCCATGTCGGCTTCGTTCATCACGATCTGGCACGAGTTGTCCATGTTCTTGCTTCTGATTGTGAATAAACAATAGCAATAGATATTCCATATCTACAACGTAGTAAAACCTGGAGAACACAATGAGAGAGTCGTCAAAGACGTAGATAAATGTCGTCAGTCAACAGGAGCATAACATTTTTAGCGCGTACAACAGTCGCTGGTGCTGCTGTCAAGAATTGTCCCGTATCTAATGCTTTTTCGATAGAATGCAATTAAAAACGCGTCAAGGAAAGCTGCTCGACACAAGAACTGAGAAAACGTTGTTTACTCCTATAATAGCCCGGGTCGTTCTTTACCAAAAGCATGGCGAGTATATGCTCAGCTTTTCCTCCAGTCGGCTTGATGTAGTATTTCGCCACTTCTCATGTTTACTTCCATAAAAAAATTATTTTTATTATTCGTATACTACTAGTTCAAACCTTCCTACCCGGAGGCAACACTGGGATCCAAAGAAAGGAAGAATAAAAATAAGCGACAGAAAATGTGGAGAGAAACGTGAAACTCATGTACGAGTCAACACGCCTGGATCAGCAATTCGGGAAAGAAGAAAAAAAAAAAGGCATCATCATTTGTAGAAGTAAAAAACTGGAAGGATGCAAAGTGGGCACTAAGGATAGGCTTCCCGTATGCGTTGCATAACATATGGGGACCCCTGGTGCTGCTATTAGAGTACATATAACGTAGGACGAGCAAACCAAACTAACCTAACCTTATAGCCTATGGTCGGTCTATCCTATCTGTAAATGCCTCCTGAGAAGCTTCCATATAAAAAAATTAGAGCCCTTATTTAGGGACACAAAGAAGAAACAGAACGCCTCGTGGTGTAAATCCATCACCCACTATGTGGGAAAGGGAACTGGTGTGATCTAAAGCGCTGAGTCAGCCGTTTTGGCATTTTTCTTATCGAGGTGTACCCACCTTCCAGCCTACAAGAGATAATGATGATAGCTTCAGGCAGTTTTTAACTGGAAAGACGTACCAACATAGGCCTTTACATAAAAACATAGATACGTACCGAACGAAAATCTCGTCACCTCTCTCACTTTGTTCGCAGGGGATAAGGAGGAAAAATTTTAATATATTATGCTCAGGTACAACAGAATTAATGAATCGGATACTTCATACCTATGTACAGATAAAAATCATGGCCGACTTGATCGCTTTCCTTTCAACCCTTCCAACCGAACGAGGTTCAAGATGACGAATTTAATAATGTTGCTATTTTACCAACAATAACTTATTTCGTGCGTACGTACCCTGAGCGCCCACAATGGTTCACTTTTGGTTATAAGCGTGGTCAAGGAGCACTATCGGGTTCATCACTTACCGTTCCAGGACGGAACTGATAGCGGCACAGCTATCTCTGTTTAGTTAAGAAGAGCGCGTGTTTGCATCTGATCTGCTCCATGCGACAAATTATCAGTCAGCAGAGGCACAAGCGACGACAGCTCAAACTTCCTGGCTTTGAACACAAGAAATTTGAAAGAGTTGACGTCTTCATCCAGTCCACAAAAATCTATATGGTATTGCTCAGTATGGTCTCCAGGCTTTGAATAAAATGCATCATAGAAAACAAATCATGATCACAATAGTAAACGAGAAGATGCATCTCATTTCATCAGCATAACCTTCAGGCCTAGCATAAAACAATCGAGGCACATCAAACATTTTTATCATTATTAAAACTTTTTGCCCGGGCCACTAAGGACAGGTAGAACAACCCGAATGAACCATTTTCCATCACCGGGAAGCCCGAAACTCTGCCAGAGAGAGTCCAACAAAAAGCCATTGACAGCTGATTAAACGCGTGTAGGGAAACACGACCAAAAGCCGCTGCCGGCGATGAATTCCAAACCGACACAAACCAGAGCAAGAAGCACCAACTAAACTGACAAATTCGGCTTCTAACATTCTCCAAAGAGAAACAGTGCGCATCAACCACAGCACGTGTAATCCTCCAAAAGACCTTGAGGGCAGGGACAGAAGAATACAAGAAATTTCTTTCATTACTGTACACCTTATAAAACATACAGAGTCCCGCCACCTCTGTTCTATGGGACTGATGCACCAGATCACTTTCAGCGTGCAGCCTGCTATCTGAAGTAACAAGTCGCTCCAGCTGACTAAAGTGACTGTCAGCAGCTGAAGCCCAGACGGATGAGCAAAACTCCAACACAGGCAGCATAAAAGCATCTGTGGACAACCTCACTGTCACTAAACACAGAATTAACCTTACGTAGGAGCCCAATCATACTGGAAGCACGTGACACCAGTCGCCTAATATGCGGCTCAAAAGTAAATTTTTCATCAAAGACAACACCGAGAATCTTCAAGAAGCTAAATTCCTGAAGCAAAGTGTCACCTATCTCCAGATGTGGATGCTGCGGTGAAAGTGTCTGACACCGACTGACAATCATAAACCTGGTCTTATTGGCATTCAGCTTCATACTCCACTCCGCCACCGTGCACTAATGCTCGACTGATCCCTATTCAGGAACTGGGCGACATTATTACGCATTCTGGGGGCAGGTATCACTGCTATCAGAGTGGAATCGTCGGCATAGTTGATCATCGTGTTCTCTAGCGAAGAGAGCATATCACTAGTATACTGAACTGAGGGACGCCAGATTCCACCTAAACTGAGGCACTCAAAAACCCGTCAACAGACACACTCTGCTTTCGCTCAGAATCAAAATTACGTATGAATGACAGAACCCTACCACCCACGTCAAACGATTCGAACTTGTACAACAGACTCCTGTGGTTGACTATGTCAAAAGCCGCGCTAAAGTTCACCTGTACAAGGCGTACCTCAAACCCACAATCCAGCGCAGACTGCAAATGGTGTGACACCGAAAACAATGCGTCACAGCAACCCAACCAGCAAGACAGAAGATATATGTGTATATATCATCACGATCTTCAGATTTTGCATATGGGACATCTAGGGAAATCAATCACGTTCTACAACAAGTAAACTAGAAAATATCTGTTTAAACATCGGATTTTTTATTTTCAATATCATTTCCCGCTCCACTGCCCTTAATATGAGCATGGTATCCATTTTATTGCATTGCTATTTAGTTCTTGGTAATACCACGACACCCACGTTTTACGATTTGATCCAAGTAGTGAGTGTATTCTGTATATTATGTTGTATATCAATACATGAATGTTTTGTTTCGGAATTCCTCCTGGAAAGTCTCAGGCTGCCGAGTGCACTACTGCTGGCTGGAAAAGGTCCAAGTTATCTCCAAGAAACGAAAAAAGAAGAGAGGAGACGGAAGAAAGAAACACCCGTGCGGAGTGTTCCTTCCGTTGCCCCCACACGGGAGCAGATAGGAGTCCCATGGGATGGCTCATACCTCCACCAAGCAAGGCAACGGTAACGAAAAATTCAAATTGGTTCTGAAATCATGACTTTCTCTGTATCAACACAAAATCTAATCATTTGTGTCTTTCGATAGTATTAACAGTTTATATAATTTTCGTGAAGATCCGTTTAAATCTCTTTGAGTTTTACTGTCAAAAGCATTATGAAAAACATAAGTCAAAGACCAACGGACCCACCGATCATCACCAAAATTTAATGAATCATGTCGTATAGCATTACTAAGAAGTCCAGTAAATTTCATAAAGCACCATCCATAACTTTTTGAGTTATAGTGCTAACAAGCATAAAATCAACTCAGCGACAGACAGGCGAACAAACAAACCGATCCTCACAAATATCTGGTCATTCACTTTTCGTAATATACCTAACAACTCATACAAATTTCATGAAAATCCGTCCATAACTTTTTGAATTATAGCACTAAGAACAGATGAATGGATTTACCCTAAAAGTTAATCATCTGTTACTATAAAAATACCCAACAGTGCCAGTAAGTTTCGTAAAGATCAGCTCATAACTTTTTGAGTAATCTTGGTGAAAGACAAAGAGACAGACAAACACGACAAAAAAACAACTTTCTTAGAGGAGGTAAAAATATGTATGTATTGTGCCATGTTTTGTGTCACTTGGCCGTCGTTCAAATTTCTACGCAGGAAATTTAGAAGTTTCACCCCAAAATGAATCCCCCGCACCCAAGTGGGCTATGACACTAGCTCATAGAGGGTCGGGGCGTAAGTCCCGATGGCTCTCTGGGAATGGGTCTGTTGGTCCGTCTACTGCCGCCTATCTAATCCAAACTCCATTGACTTCATGTCGTTGCAATCATCACCTTTTTAGCCAGTACGTGTAATACTTGCTTATTAACTTACTGACGGTAAAGAGAGAGCATTCCCTGCAGCACATATTCAACCAATGCTTATTTTTTTTTCTTTTTTTAATGCACGGGAAAGCGACATGCCTGACAGAGCACTACAAAATGCCATTTTTAAGTCTTATTCTCGGTGATCTGTGCAAATCAAATCAGTAAATTAAGTTTTAATACTTCGTGTTTCTGAAAACTAAGAAGTAGATGTGGGAGATATCTTGAGTCATAATGTTAGTTCACCAGGCTCTGTTCTCGGATTTTAATCAGCCAAAATACTTATAAATTATCTTGTTCTAAAAACAGGCCACGATCTCTCTCTTAATTTACTTTAAAGTATCTAACCGCCGAACAAACCTTCGTAAGCTATCCTATCCCTGGGCATGCTGTTCCTATAACAGTATCATCATCAGAATTGGAATAACCCAGTTTGCCAATAATAAAACTGCTCTACTCTAGTTCAATATTATAAATCGTAAATGGGCTTATTAAGACCAAACTACATCTGTAACTAAATTATAGAACTAGAAGAGTCAGCACTACGCCAGTTGTTTTTAAAAGCTAGCTGACTACCTAATTATATCGTTTCAGAATATGAAGCGGGAAAACCGTAAGCAATAATTAGTATTTTTTATGTACAAAAGAGGTAACTTCATTAAAATTTTGGAGTCAACCGCAGTATCGCACTGTGGTGTCTTGTATCGGCAAATAAGAACAAGAGCTAATGAACTGACTCTCATATTAAAAGTGCTGAATATTACTTAGTGCTCGAAACATTTTACTTTGGATATATTCTTTCTTTCGTGTTTTTATCTAACTAATGATGAGCTAGTTCTTAAAAAGGAAATGCATGTACGTACTGTAACCGGCTTGAACTTTATAAATTTCATGTAACTAGGCAAATTTGGTAGCCTCGTGATGCCTGACATAATTTGTAGCAGCCAAACACTCGACGCACGTTGCTGTCCAAAAGTGATACAGTCGTATAGCTACAAAAATTCATACGCAGATGTTTTTATGCGTTTTTGCTGCCTGTGTTAGAGTATTGCTCACTGGTCTGGGCTTCAACTGCTGACACTCTCTTGCGTCTGTTGGACCGACTTGTTAGTTCAGCCAGCAGGCTGTGCGCTGATAATGATCTAGTGAACCTGTCCCACAGGAGAAGAGTCGCAGAGCTATGTATGTTTTATAAGGTGTGCAATAATGAGAGGCATTGGTTGTAATCTGCTCTCCCTGCTCTCAAGGTTTTTGGGAGAGAGACTCGTGCTGCGTGCGGAGCGCACTCTTTCACTTTGGAAGACGTTGGATGTCGAACTAATTAGTGCGGTCGGTGCCTCATGCCCTGGTCGGCTAAGGTTTGGAATTTGTTGCCGGCACCGGCTTTTGGTCGTACTGGCTTGCAGGCGCTTAAGTCAGCTGTTAATGGTTTTTTGCTGGATTTCCTTTAGCAGCGTTTTGGGCTTCCTGGTGTTGCAAGATGCTTCATTTGGGCTGTATTACCTGTCCGTGAGAGCTCAAGCGTGAAGTTTTGATAATAATAAACGCTCTCCGCAGCGTTGAATTTGAGGTTCTCTCTGGCGTAACTGGCTTACGATTATCGCCTGAAATTCTGCCCAAGGTGACAAACTGAAATCTCCGGACTGAAGTTGAAATAAAGTTAACATGGTTAGGACATGTTCGAGTGACCACCAAAATTATTCCTTTAGGGCTTGATCTTGTTCTTAACTTCACTTAAGTGCACTGGCTAAGTCTGGCTTCGACCCGCTCAGTTGAGTTTCAGGCATTGGCACTCAATCGGTTACCCTTGAAACTTCGAGAAACTCAATCTTGTTCCCTAAATTAGAGTTTTCAGCAGACTCCAAGTAATCGCGTCGCCTCTAACACTTTTAACTAAATTGAAAGTGACTGAGCCAAGGATTCTGTTTGAAGTTTCGGGCAAGTCAAGCTTTGGACGCCTAATCCAACCAGTTTATTTCCATTAAAGAAGCAAATCGAGCGCACATTGTAAGTCAGGAACACGAGACTGTCCGCACCCTTTGCAACCTCCATGGCCGAGTGGCTGCGGAGTCCACAGCGCGGTGATAATCGGCCTTAGCGGGGCAAGTAAGATGAATTGCGACCAAACGAAGAGGCTTAGCAATACTTTCCTGGCGATAGCAAGAAATTAAGACCAGCACTGAGAGAAGGAGAGTGACATGCGTTGTCTCGTGGGAAACTATGGTAAGTGTGCGGCGTATACCATAGTTGATAAATCCTAATATAATAAAAAGCTTCGTGTATTTATTTATTTCGTGACCGCTCTTTACGAAAAAAATTGGCAGAAAATAGGCCAGATTGCAAATTTCGTATTCAAGTTTCGTTTCCACGGATATCGCTGACCAGGTTGCAGAAGAAGGCTAATTTTAAAGGGAAATCCTCATCTGTTTATTAGCTGAATGCATTTCTTAGCACGTTTTAGATTTTGGCTATCCTGTTCCCTTCTGATGGAATTCAGTAGGCAACAATTAGACCATATTGCAGAAGAAGGCTAAATCTGGAATACGGTACCTATCGTCATTAATACTGATTGCAGTTTTTTGCTTTTCCAGCCTCTCTTGCCGTGTTGAGTTTAATATTCATTACTTTTTCTCTTCATCGAAATTATATTTTCTTTTGGTTGACGATGTACAAATTTAGTAGAAAATCAGCGAAGCGTAGTAGAACAGATTTTTCCGGTGTAGTAGAAGCAGTAATTCTTTATTCCAACTGCTTGGGCACGAAAATTTTGTTGTGCTGAAACTTTTTCCTGTGTATTCTGGATACGCAGCGAAAATGGAATTCAGCGATGTTTCAGCTCTTACTCACACAGTTATTTTGTTCACTCGTTATCTAAGGAAGGGAAGGAGTGTGCTGAAGACGAATTGAAGTGTACTGCTCAGAAGAAAGCCCGCATCTCTTACGATAATTTAAGTTGGCCATCGTAGCGTTTTCCTCCATATGTATTTTAGTAAGGAAAGTACAATCACTGAAGAAGTGCCATCACAAATTTCTTGTGATGAAGGAGAAGAAAGTCAAAGAAGTGCAGATTCCGCACCAACCTATATTAAGCAACTATATCCATTATTATTCACTTTAAACAGTTTTTCCACCTTCCTGCTGGTTAAAAGACATCTACTCGTCAATTTCTTCAAAACTATACCGAAATAAAATTTGACTATCCAATAAATCACTGTATTAAAATTCGATACAACGTTTCGGCCTATTACGTTGGCCACCTTCAGGTATTAAAAGCTAAAGTATCATCTGTAAGTACAGAAGAAGAAAAATTTTACATCTATGTTCGTCAAAATGAACCTAAAATAAAGTCTAAAAAGTATAATTTCAAACTATCCTACCATTGCACAAGGGTAATTTAGATCACATAGCCAGGTACAGAGTGAAATTTGTACTAGTTACTATTGCTATGGACACACACGTAGTGAAATTTGCACTGGGTAATATTGTTCCGGAGCACACGCACACGTCTCAACAGCACCACGCTGCAACACAAAATGGCGGTTACCCGCTAGCGATTTTTTTTCCTGAACCTTTCAGCAACTACAGTCTCACGGCAGCCAATGGCGCGGCAGGTCACCGGCCACAGTGGGAGGTGCGAAGTGTGATGGTTTGTGATGGTGTTGCACTCTATGTAGATTCACAATTTACGTACCGTGAAGTTTATTCTAATAATTAATAGGCATCAATTTCGGTGTGTGATGTACTTGAACTTCGTTTAAATGTGAGCAACATGTGAAAATTGCTCGTGTGTTAGGAGTTTACATTGAGTCTCTGTGTATTTTACGTACATGTTATAGGGAGTAAATGTCACAAAGCATATTGCGCTCAATGCCTAGCCAATAAGTGAATTGAATCACTCATACATTAAATGGATAGGCTTCTTTTAAGCTATGTTACACTAGGCCAGGTTCTATTAGTTCAATGGAGAGTAATGTTAAAGAGATGCGTGCATAACTATAGAACTTTACAACGTTTTCTTTCTGAAGTATTACATAGGTTATGTTCTCAGTACCGTACTCTCTAACTTGACATAACTCAGCCTAGCCGTACCTAATCTAACCTAGGCTCTCGCTATCCTTGCTCAACCCTAATTACTATGGCATAACTTACCCCATCTAAGCTAAACATATCTGACATAAATTAACCCTTTGCTGAAACTGCTGATTCATCTCACTTATTGCCGAAGCAGTACGCTGGGTTCAGCTTGTTCGTTGTAACACACACACATACCTTCATTATTTGTAGACACTGATACAGGAAATTGGTGGCACATTACGCTTACGACGAATTAGGTTAAAAAAATGTTAGGGCACTGTACGTTCAAAAAACGTTCTATATGTTCTCATACCCTTGACGATGCACTTAAATTATACTCACATTGTTCAGATGTAATATATGAAGAAATGAATGGTTTCGATGTATGTTGAGTGCCCTGCAACTTAACTAAAAGCGCGTTCGAGAAGAGCATAAACTCAATGTGCTTAGCTTAAATCAAGCGGGACTAAGGGCGTGTTCGATTTAGAACCTAAAAGTCGAGCTAAGTCAAGCCCACTTGACTTAACTTGTCAGGAACTATTGACAGGAACTTTAGTTTCGTCGTTTTGCATGGTGTTATAGGTGTTTGATGCGACCGAAAATGATGAATGATCTACGCTGGATTGCCTAGTCGTTCTGTCATTTTGAATATTTGGTAGTGAGTCATAGTGCGACCTTCAAATTCTTTACTTCGTAATAGTGTAGGTGTAAAGTAAGTCCATTGTTAAGGGCTGGAAAAAGCAGCATTTTTTCCCTTAGTTTTTCCCCGAGCGGTAATTTGTTGTTCATCTACAGTCTTAACTGAACATTGGATAGACACTATGTGCGTACGCATCATGTACACATTGACCAGTGTATAACATACGCATGCACTTTTCACACGCATTTCGATTCTAAAACTAAATTCAAGTACATTACATACCTTAATAATTGATGTCCATTGATAATCAATGGACATCAATAAACCTATGATAGGGCGTGTTCAATTGGGACCTGGAAATCGATCTAAGCCAAAGCTACTTGACTTAACTTGGTCGAAACTGCAGACAGGTGTCCCGAATTCGTCCCGTACATTGAAGTTTCATTCGATGAGTCAAAATTTATCACGTGTGAGGCTTCTAAAAACTCATTACTTTGTATTATTGAGATTTCTGTCAGTTCAACATAAGCGAGTCGCTTCTAACACCTAAAGCACGATTCAAAACGACGAAGCTAAAGTTCCTGCCAACAGTTCCGGACAAGATAAGTAAAGTGGGCTTGGTTTTAGTTCGACTTTTAGGTCCCAATTCGACCACGCCTTTAGTCCCGCTTGATTTAAGGTAAACACAATGAGTTTATATCCTAATCGAACGCACTTTAAGTTAAGTTCCAGGGCGCTCATCATACATCGAAACCATTCTGTTCTTTATCGTACATCTGAATTGTGTGAGTACAATGTAAGTGCATCATCGAGTGTATGAGAACATATAGAACGGTTTTTGAGAATGATTTGAACGTACAGTGCCTTAACATTCTTTTAACCCTTTCGCTACGGAAACTTTGATTCCAGAGCAGGAAACAACGCACCGGTTTTAATAATGAAAATTTTGATGCGGGACGTGCACGTCCAGTCAGTATCGACAGGGTTAAACGTAATTCGTTGTAAGCGGAATGTGCCATGAATATCCTGTATCAACTGACCAGTGTCTACATACAATGTGTGTGTATGTTACAACGAACAAGCCGAACCCAGCGTACTGCGTCGGAAATAAGTGAGATGAATCAGCTGTTTCATAAATGGGTTGGTTTAAGTCAGATATGTTTAGGTTAGATAGGGTAGGTTATGTCATGGTAATTAGGGTTCAGCGAGCATTACGTTAGCCTAGGCTAGATTAGGCAAGGCTAGGCTGAGTTATGTCAAGTTAGAGAATAAAAAACTGAAAACATAACCAATGTAATACTTCAGAAAGTACTCGTCGCAAACTTTTATAGTTATGCACGCATTTCTTATGTTACTGTTCATTGAACTAATAGAACCTGGCTTAGTGTAACATAGCCTAAAACAAACCTAACAATTTAATGAATGAGTGATTCAATTCATTTATTGGCTAGACTCAAAATAAACTGCTAACACACAAACAATTTTCACATGTTGCTCACATATAAACGAAGTTCAAGCACGTCACACACCTTAAGTGATGATGCCTATTAATTATCACAATAAACTTCACGGCACGTAAATTGTGAATTTACATAGACGTTTCGAGGTATGCATCTGATTGCAACACCATCACAAACCATCACCCTTCGCCCCTCCCACTGTGGCCCGTGACCTGCCACGCCATTGGCTGCCGTGAGACCGTACTTGCTGAAAGGTTCAGGAAAAAAAATTCGCGAGCGGCGCTCCAGCCAGTGACGTCACAGTGGACGAAGCGCTCTCTAACTTTGAAGTAAAAGCAGAGCTTTCTACCCAGTATGGCTCATACATAACCATATATTAACGTCCAAAATGCAACGTAGGTAACATTGCACTGACATAAATCAATAACTGCAATGATCTAGACTTTTTAGGGGCATTTCCTTGATATACATAAAAATAGTAAATCTCCAGGAACAAGTTTCAAATCACAAAAATAAACGAAACGGCGAATTTGAGAAGTGAAATTACTGATAATATATTATGTTTCTCATCTACTTGTCCGAAAGTTTTGTAGCGTCATTGCCAACACAAGTTTGTGTACGTCACAGAAAGTTGTGTAAATGCTTACCGTCCAATATCAGTTTGCCTCCGTAAGTGTCACTAGGTAAGTTACTGATATCTCTTCAGCTTCGGTGTGAACTAAAACTCAGAAAACAGTGCACTTTTCTGCTATTTCTAGGGTACAGTGACATATTCTGATACGAGGATGAGCGATATTCTCAGCTACTGCGTTGGGATGAATAACGTATGAACTCGCCTTAAGAATGTGCGCTACCATTCTTACCTCTAAAGTCATTCGGCCAGCGGTTTGCTTCAGCAGCACGACAAGCTTATCTGCATTATATGAAGAAAACTTTCTATTAACAATGGGCCTAAATACAATACCGACGTATACAGAGCTATTACTAGAACCTCTAGGTTCAGCAGAATAGACGGTAATATCAATGATAAAAGCATAAACGACAAGCGAACTTCCCGACGCTTGGTCCGCTATGACGCAGACCCCAGATCGTTCTTTTTCTTCGTATGCGTGTCTTGTCCTCCCGTTATTACTCCCTCATTTTCATGACGAACAAACCCAGACTTGCACGTTAGGAGGCCCTGCCTGAGGTCGCTGCTCACCACAACATAGGATGAGCAAAAATAACTCTAAGGGCTAAGTTCTATGGCCCATCCATGCCCCCTGAGGGGTACATTTGGACATCGCAAGATGATAGTAATTACTATCAAAACTGCGCATTTCGATGAGGCCATTTCCGCCTCGTGAAATGTAGACAGGAGCGTCGTGCACTAGTTTTAATGGAACAGTCGAATTGTACGTGGCGGCGAAAGAGCACGTTGCAAAACTTTCCAAAACGTGGCGCTGATTTACAAAGTTAATAATTTCAGCTCAGAAAAGCACAAAATTGGCTCAGTGCTCAATGGATAAAATGCATGTGTTTGTGTTATGAACAGACTATAGGTTTACTTAAATGTTAACATCCTACAAACTGCAAAATCAATCTTTTCCAAGGATATTATCCTCCTTAAGAAGAGAAATGTCAAGATCTAAAGTAAGTAATACACGACTGATATTGCAACTTCAGTGACCATTTCGTCTTCCGATAGTTGAAGGCTAAGAGATCAATTTCGATATGCGTATCGTTCAATTTCGCTCGTCTCCAGCACAACGCGAAAGATTTCGCCCCGTGACTGTGTCAGGAGTAGCAGGGCAGTTCCAAAGCCTTGTTAACTCCTGATGAGTCGTAAAACCAAAAGATGACATGCAGGGAAGAAAAAATGAGGGGCCAAAGCTCCATAAACTGAGATGGAGCAGTACCGACGCCTGGGCGAAAGTATCGCCGTCGAATGTCGTTAAAGGGAACTTAAAAGCGCAATTTTTCTTACGAAGATCGGCTAATAAAATTTATGAAAAATTGTGAGCTTCAAGCAAGCAAGAACGGTTTCGAGCGTTTTCAACAGTTGATATAAACTTGCAAGGATGTTGATGAAGTTAAGGTACAGCTCTGAAATTATGCAGAGGATATCAAGGAATGCAGCAGGCGAACTACTAGGTAGGTATGTACAAAGTTAATATTATTATTATTAAAACTTCACGCTTGAGCTCCCACGGACAGGTAATACAACCCAAATGAAGCATTTGCAACACCGGGAAGCCCAAAACGCTGCTAAAGGAAATCC
>LQNS02278143.1:2279761-2299172 GCA_001587735.2 Parhyale hawaiensis | reverse complement strand
GTGCACAAACAATGCAGGCAGTGAGAGTCAGTAAACAAACTGCCACCTTTAGTCAGACAATCCCTTCGCGAGACGAGTGTCGAGACCTGCACACAGTGCACAAACAATGCAGGCAGTGAGAGACAGTAAACAAACTGCCACCTTTGTCAGACAATCCCTTCGCGAGACGAGTGTCGAGACCTGCACAGAGTGCACAAACAATGCAGGCAGTGAGAGTCAGTAAACAAACTGCCACCTTTAGTCAGACAATCCCTCCACGAGACGAGTGTCGAGATCAGCACAGAAGTGCACAAACAATGCAAGCAGTGAGAGACAGACTCGCAGCACACACATCTGAGGGCTCCCAATTGACACCGTTACCAATGTGAGTTCATTTCCAAGTCGACACAAATGGATATTGCATGGAAGTTATTGTGCTCGTAGAGATAAAGAAGGCAAAATTCTCAGTCTCTCAACGTCACCAGGGGAAGTGCTCCGCATAGCTTTATATTGCAGTAGTTACGGTAAAAGAAGGCACATTTGGGAAGCTATTCCGATAGTTTTTCTCTCAGATTACAGTAATGGAATTTCGGTGACAAGGAATGCGTCAAATCTATATTCTTCGGGGTGGTGGGCGTTTTTTGCAAGCAGTAATAAAGAGTTCCTTTGCTACTTGTAGCAGTGCAACTCTAATTTCTGGTCGCATTCGTTGTTTCAATTACGGTATTGTTAGTTTTAGACACATTCATTGTTAAAAAATTATGGCATTTATCAATTTGAACACATTCGTCGGCTTAACTGCATCATTTATGGCATTGTTTCTCCTTAAGTATGAATTTATGTAATATATTCTGGTAATTGTATTATATCCACGTCGTTGTTGTATATTCTTGTAATATGAGTACTTAATTCCGTATATAGATGAGTTCTATTGAGTTCGCCACCGTACTGGGTTGTGAGACTTAACTTCAATGCATAGTAATGTTATCAGGCTTCAGTGCAGAGTGGTGAAGGAATGTCGTAAAGATCTTGTTTATTTACATCTTAGTGTACAAGACTTAGAAGATATGATCAAAAAATAAGTAGCAGGCATGCTACTTGATGGACGCAGACAACAAGGTACGAGGTCTACATCTGAATAAGTGCTACATGCAGAATGCAGTAGACAATGTTAAGTACTGTAAGGCTAAGTACCGAATAATCTGATTCTTCGATGCGCAAGTTCCTTAAATATCTGTCATGGCCGGCTTCACCTTGAACACCGGCAAAGTTCCGCCGGAATTGGGTCGGAAGTCCCCTAATAAATCAGCTGTATGCTTATGAGACTAACATAGATATCCGAAACTCTGGTTACAGGTTTTGAAAGACATCGTTTACAGATATAGATTCCGGCCGGAGAGTCATTGAGAAATACGCCTGTCGCTCACATTAGCGACGCCGAGAACAAGCACATTTTGCATGGTATGGTTTATGACCTTTTGCCTTCCTTATCTGAGCCTGGCCTGTAGACGTACGGACGGTGGTCGCATCCGCCTACATGAAACTAAATGATACAAAAATGTATCAACACATTTGAATGTTGTATGTACAAAACACATATACAACAATTTATGAATTGTGTTTCATTATTAGTTGATAACTGAAGCATCGCATACATAATTACCGCTGGTGAATTACTGGTGAAATTAAATTGCTAAGTTGATAATGTAGTTAATGTAAATTCTGAGCACAGACGAGGCCGAGCACATATGAGGCCTTGCACATACAATTTTTATTGCTTTAGAAGTAGGCGAACTTGAAGTGACAATAACCCTAAATGTAAGGAATGCATAAACGTAATCAGGGAAACATATTATCTTAAGGGCTAATGCTAATCAGAAATTGGGCCAAAGAAAAAAATCACGGCGAAACTGCACTTTTCAAAGCAAAAATAAGTCAAAGAGCTAACAAAGAAATTTAACTACGCGATAAATTAAATTTATACATACTGTTCAGGTGCTACAGCAGCCGTGATGCCATGCATATCAGTTAAATTAGACGTCGACGCTAAATAATAAAATGCTATTATTTTACAATAAATAGACATACGTAAGCTACCAAGGATAAGTCGCTCGCTGTGTATTATTATTGTTATTATTATCATGTTTGACTCTGAATCCAACTGAAGAGGTAACGCTATAGCCTAACCGGTTAACAAAGTTTACTGTGTATTGTATTGCTTTGGTGCATACAGTACTGTGCTTTTGTGCAGGCGCGCTGACGACTCACCAACTGACTGTATGAGTCCGGATCCCACTTGCGAATACTTTTTTTTACGAATTAACGCTTATGACACGTACAACAAATGTGGATCCTCTTCTGCATCAGCTGTAGCTTGGTATCTTGACATGGATTGCACATCAGCATGTCAGTTTTATATCCGTTCATTTTTAATTTGTGAAGCCTCTCTACACGTTAGTCTTTTCAAAGCGTTCACTCACCCACCCGCCCGAATATTTTATGCAGTTGTTTTTAACACAATTTTGTGTAAGCTACAAAAGGTAATTAAAATATTAACAGTCAAATCATATTCATCGGCAGGTGTCACGGAAGTTAAAGGTATCGCATCTAGATTGGAGTGAAATAAATCTATATATAGAAAACATTGCACTTCTCTGCTATTCCAACGGCGTAGTATTACATTCGGACGGGTGGATTTGTGAACAGGTTGAAAAGACTAACGTGTAGATCGGCCCTCACTAACAAAACAGTTGAAGCTGCACAAAATAACTTTGTGAAATTAAATAAAACTTATATTGAACAGTTAAAAATAATGCAAAGTTTAATTATAAGCATGTCCACTTTTACTGACGCCAATTTAGAAATGGGAAAGTGTCAATGCTTAAATTGCGCCACCATGACTTCCATGATTAAGAATTTTGTACTTCAGGTATATCGTACGTACTCTGGGCTTATTTCAGTGTTTAGGAGAGTACTTTCCTTACATAAAATCTTACCTATATAATGATTGCCTTGCTGGTGCAGCACGGGAACCATGCACTCCGATGGTACATGGAAAGACATGCTCATCTAAGTTGCTAGCTAGGAATATATAATCTTAGCAATTCTGCCGGAAAGTCTCAGTCGGCCGAGTGAGCTTCAACTGGCGGGGAAAAGAAGCAAAGCATCTCTAAAGGACGAAAAAAGAAAGAAGGAGAAGTTGCAAGGAAGACGCACCCGAGCGGATGGTCCCTTCCGTGGGCAACCCACACACAGCAGGCAGGATCGAGTCCCATGCCGAATGGTGGTCGCCTACCACCATTCGGCAGCCCACCTCGCTGAGCAAAGCGACTAGTCTAGAAAACCCACCTAACCTTATGAACTTATCTTTTCCGCAGAAACATGATGCATTAGATTGAGAACCATCGAACAACATGATGTATTAGATTGAGAACCATCGAACAACATGATGCGTTAGATTGAAAACCATCGAACAACATGATGCGCTAGATTGAGAACCATCGAACAACATGATGCGTTAGATTAAAACCATCGAACAACATGATGTGCTAGATTGAGAACCATCGAACATGATGCGTTAGATTGAGAACCATCGAACAACATGATGCGTTAGATTGAGAACAATCGAACAACATGATGCGTTAGATTGAGAACCACAAAAAGCATGATGCATCAGATGACATAACAAGCAGAAAACAACATTATGCGTCGGACAAGAATCTGAGAACTGCACAATACGTCAAACTGAAATTCAGACAATAACATGATGCATTATACTGAAAATCAAGGAAAACGAGAATGCGTTGGACAGTTATTCTGAACAGTTAGTATAACTTCAACTGCAGGAGGAATAAATAACAAGTGGTAAATTGTTAAACCGAAAATTGCGTGCAGTGGACTGGGAATCTGAAAAACTGAATGCGACATACAAAGATCAGGAAAAAATAACATGAATAAAGCTGAATAACTCAAAAAACTATATATGTTAGCCTGAGAAACCAAAGCCAGCGAAAGAAACTGTGAATTGGAAACTTGTTCATGTTAGACTGAAATCAGAAAACGCAATCCGTAAGCCTGGGACAATTTAACATGAACACAAAATGCATGTGACGGTAAGAAGACTGGCAAATAAACAAATGCAGCGTCTCTACTCAGTTGCGGATTTATTATAAATACAGTATATTCTTTCCAACCGCTACAATATAACGGTAAGAACAATAGTTACCACAACCCACACACAATTGCCACTAACAGATCGCATCTACCATGTGCATTCAAAATTCACAGGGATATGCATTCGCCCCACAACCTACGTCCAACCTTTACATGAGGCTTCCGGTCCATCAAGGCAACTGAAAACATTCCAGAAAAGAAAATTCATAGATAGTGAACCGTGTCCATTTTTTCATGCATTTCATTTAAAATACACAGAGCTTCATTGTGCAGTCTCTCTTTTATCGGTCGAACAGAAACTTTTTCGGGGCAGATATTCTTATATTATTCTACAATGCGAGTGTCGGCCAGAAAGACAATAGCTCCGATGCAGACTGCAAATCAAAGGTTCGCGCCCCCTACCATCTTTTACAATATCTGCAGCCGAGTCTTTTTGGGTTTCTCCAGGTGATGGAGGGACCTCATTTTTCTCGGCGGCAATTTCGTTTCTTGAAACCTATATGACCGAAATGGAAGAGCTGAGATAGAAAGTGTGGGAGGACTTTTTTCCCAAGGTGAGACAAGGGGCCTTGAAAAATGCCGAACAATCGATCAGTGTCGGCAGTTGTGAGTGTAGACAGGATGAAGAGATGCAGTCCTTGGGAGGCTACCTGAGGAGCATGTGACAAACGCCGAACAACTGATCGATGCGCCGGCGGATAGACTGTGAGTGTGGACATGGTGAAAAGATTTAGTCCTAGGAAGTCCATGACAAATGCAGAACAATCGATCAGCGCCGGCAGTAAGTGTGAGGATGAGGAGACGCAGTCTTTAGACGACTAAGAAGTACTTGCATGATAAGTAATCGATGTGGCGAAAGTTAGTGCAGGGAGATTAAAAAGTAGCACTTCGGCAAGTCTGTATACAGTATAATGCTGATCAATTATTGACCGGTGCGACAGTTGTTAGAGTGGAGAGGATGCAAAGGTCCAGTCTTCCGACTCTGTGTCAAATTCCCGAACAAGTGATCGGTGCAGCGGCTGATCATGATCGAGAGTGAATAGACAAGCAAAAGATGAAGTTTGTGTATGGGAGTCTATGACAAAATTAGTGCTAAGCACTCGATAGAAGCTTTGTGAATGTAGACAGGATGAATAGAAGCAGTTCTACTGCTATATTTGTGACAGTTGATTAGCTCTGGCAGTGGTATGGAAGACAAAATAATCTAGTTTTAGGAAGTCTATTATACAACGTGTAGTGAATTCTGTGGTTCCGTGCAGAAAGAGAATGAATGAATACTTCTAAAAACACGATCGAACAGAAAAATCGATTATTGTACACAGAAATGAATAGTAAAGTGCTGTTTTAGAATCTATCACACCAATAATCGAACAGCCTAAAGGTAGTGAAGCACAACGACACCGGCGAAACTCTTCGTGCAGCTCGTCTCTCGACTGACAAGTTTGAGCAGATGGGAACGGAAACAAAACTTGTTATCCAAGTTACGACCAGCCACTTGCCCGTATGGAGTAGCCGCTTCTGGTAACAGAGACGCGCTGCGTGCCTCCAGATCCGCATGGCAACATCGCCAATGCAGTTGAAGAACAAGATAACTCCGCTGTACGAAGAAACTCATTTAAATTATCTCATCTGGATGCTATATATGCTCACCAATTTAGAAAATAGCCGTTATGTTTACATGAGGCGTGTCAGGGTTCTCTAGAGGCGGATGGTCCCGTATAGCTCTCACAGGCCGTCCGGCTTCCGTGAATCGGCCTCCTCGGACGGGCCCAGGCAATATGATGCCCGAGCGCGAATTTTTTCCTGAACCTTTCAGCAAGTACAGTCTCACGGCAGCCAATGGCGTGGCAGGTCACCGGCCACAGTGGGAGGGGCGAAGGGTGATGGTTTGTGATGGTGTTGCACTCTATGTAAATTCACAATTTACGTGCCGTGAAGTTTATTCTAATAATTAATAGCCATCAATTAAGGTGTGTGATGTACTTGAACTTCGTTTAAATGTGAGCAACATGTAAAAATTGCTCGCGTGTTAGCAGTTTATATTAAGTCTCTGTGTATTTTATGTACATGTGATAGGGAGTTAATGTCACCAAACATATTGCGCGCAATGCCTAGCCAATAAGTGAATTGAATCACTCGTACATTAAATGGAGAGGCTTGATTTAAGCTATGTTACACTAGGCCAGGTTCTATTAGTTCAATGGAGAGTAATGTTAAAGAGATGCGTGCATAACTATAGAAGTTTACAACGTTTTCCTTCTAAAGTATTACATAGGTTATGTTCTCAGTTCCGTACTCTCTATAACATGACATAACTCAGCCTAGCCGTACCTAATCTAACTTAGGCTATCGCTATCCTTGCTCAACCCTAATTACCATGGCATAACCTACCCCATCTAAGCTAAACATATCTGACTTAAATTAACCATTTTCTGAAACTGCTGATTCATCTCACTTATTGCCGAAGCAGTACGCTGGGTTCAGCTTGTTCGTTGTAACACATACACACACATAAATTATTTGTAGACACTGGTCAGTTGATACAGGAAATTGGAGGCACATTACGCTTACGACGAATTAGGTTAAAAAAATGTTGAGGCACTGTACGTTCAAATAAGGGCATAAACTCAATGTGCTTAGCTTAAATCAAGCGGGACTAAGGGCGTGTTCGATTTTAGAACCTATTTAACAGTCGAGCTAAGTCAAGCCCACTTGACTTAACTTATCCAGAACTATTAACAGGAACCTTAGTTTTGTCGTTTTGCAAGGTGTTATAGGTGTTTGATGCGACCGAAAATGATGAATGATCTACGCTGGATTGCCTAGTAGTTCTGTCATTTTGAATATTTGGTACTGAGTCCTAGTGCGACCTTCAAATTCTTTACTTCGTAATAGTGTAGGTGTAAAGTAAGTCCATTGTTCAGGGCCGAAAAAAGCAGCATTTTTTCTCTAACCTAGTTTTCCCCGGGCGGTAATTTGTTGCTCATCTACAGTCTTAAGTGAATAATGGATAGAGACACTATGCGCGTACGCATGATGTACGTACACACAGACCAGTGTAGAATATACGCATGCACTTTTCACACGCATTTCAAGTCTAAAACTTAATTCAAGTACATTACATACCTTTATTGATGTCCATTGATAATCAATGGACATCAATAAAGGTATGATAGGGCGTGTTCTATTGGGACCTGAAAGTCGATCTAAGCCAAACCTATATACTTGACCTAACTTGTCCGAAACTACAGACAGGTGTACCGAATTCGTCCCGTTTATTGAAGTTTCATTCGATGAGTCAAAATTTATCACGTGTGAGGCTTTTAAAAACTCATTACTTTGTATAATTAAGATTTCAGTCAGTTCAACATATATATAAGCGAGTCGCTTCTAACACCTCAAACACGATTCAAAACGACGAAGCTAAAGTTCCTGCCAACAGATCCGGACAAGTTAGGTCAAGTGGGCATGATTTTAGTTCGGCTTTTAGGTACCAATTCGACCACGCCCTTAGTCCCGCTTGATTTAAGCTAAACACATTGAGTTTATGTCCTAATCGAACGCTCTTTAAGTTAAGTTGCAGGGCGCTCATCATGCAGCGAAACCATTCATTTCTTTATAGTACATCTGAATAGTGTAAGTACAATGTAAGTGCATCGTCGAGTGTATGAGAGCACATAGAACGATTTTTGCGAATGATCTGAACGTACAGTGCCTTAACATTCTTTAAAACTTAATTCGTAGTAAGCGCAATGTGCCACGAATTTCCTGTATCAACTGACCAGTGTCTGCAAACAATGTGTGCGTATGTTACAACGAACAAGCCGAACCCAGCGTACTGCTTCGGTAATAAGTGAGATGAATCAGCTGTTTCATAAACGGGTTGATTTAAGTCAGATATGTTTAGGCTAGATAGGGTAGGTTATGCCATGGTAATTAGGGTTCAGAAAGCATTACGTTAGCCTAGGCTAGATTAGGCACGGCTAGGCTAAGTTATGTCATGTTAGAGAATAAAAAACTGAGATCATAGCCTATGTCATACTTCAGAAAGTACTCGTCATAAACTTTTATAGTTATGCACGCATCTCTTTAATATTACTTTCCATTGAACTATAGATCCTGGCCTAGTGTAACATAGCTTAAAACAAGCCTATCCATTTAATGTACGAGTGATTCAATTCACTTATTGGCTAGGCATTGCGCGCAATGCTTGGTGACATTAACTCCCTATAACATGTACATAAAATACACAGAGACTTAATATAAACTGATCTGCTAACACACGAGCAATTTTCACATCTTGCTCACATTTAAACGAAGTTCAAATACATCACACACCTTAATTGATGCCCATTAATCATTAGCATAAACTTCACGGCACGTAAATTGTGAATTTACGCAGTATTTTCGAGGTACGCTTCTGAGTGCAACACCATCACAAACCATCACCCTTCACCCCTCCCACTGTGGCCCATGACCTGCCACACCATTGGCTGCCGTGAGACTGTACTTGCTGAAAGGTTCAGGAAAAAAATTCGCTGCCCGTGCGGAGTCCCGGTCCGCTGCATCAAATTTTAGCACTGTTGCGATGTTTTCAATTCATCACATATATTATCTTCATATTAGTTGCCAAGTTGGACTAAATGTGCATGCCTAGGACATTTTCGCGATCTCCCAATCAGCATTTCGTTGCCTCTTTCTTTCGAAATCAAGATGCTATGTTTCTCGATTTGAAATGAATTATGTAGTTGCATATTGTGTTTCATCCAACATCCATGGCATAACTCAAATGTTTTAGTTTTAATCTTGATCTTGTTACTTTCTTCGTGTTATTGTATTATTTTGGAGGTTAATTGCGTTATGCATATTACGGGAACTAAAAACTACTATTTTCAGAAAGTACCAGGGGGACAAGGCGGTATAATTTAGTACAACTTTACAGAAAGATGTCTGATAGCTACTTATATAATTTCTACACCAGCTTGGTTTATTTTACTGATTCTGTCCTATATTTATTTGCGCCTTTTTTGGCTGTTGTTTACATATTCAGTAGTTGAAAGTAAGTTGAATGTTGCTAATTACTAACTTAAGAGTGGAAAAAGACATGCGTCGGAAAAACACACAAGGTAAGAAATAGAAGTCAACTAATATAAAATTTTAACGTTTCGGGATGAAAAATCCTATCTTCAGAAAAAAGAAAAAAGCTAAGCTACAACCTATAAATAAAAATTTCTAATCTAATTTCTAATCGATAAGGGAGCGTGGATGTTGTCGGGAGGAAGCTTAAAACGCAAAACAACGGAGCTGCGTGCAGCGGCTGAATGTCAGCTCTTGTACAGTCGGCAGAATTCCGGCTAAGTATGGACAGTATGGAGCGGTACAGCCGAGGTCATAATGTTGAGGCTATTTTTGGTTCTATGGCTGTGGAGGGACTCTGAAGTTGTGAGCTCGATGGGATTTGAAGAGTCTATATATGATGGAAAAACCATTCCTGCTAATGAGAGGGTTGTTTTGCTCAGCATGTAGGCGAGGGGCTGAATGTGAGGGCTTCGAAAGTTGTAAACCGGTATGACTGGATACACCTAAATGTTGGTCAATACGGGCTTTGAAGTGTTGTCCAGTGCTACGTATGAGGCGAGCAGGCCTGGTATCGGTAAAGATACATAGATAACACTGGACAAAAGTGGTGTGGGGGTTTTTCTTTAAATTTGAAGTAGGACCCTGTGGTAAATGTATTTTTGTATGGAAATCAGAAGTGATATGTGGGTAGGCTTCAGAGAGGAACGTCTTCAAAGTGTTTACTGTGCTAACAGATGCTTTGTTATAGTACGAAAGCAAGTGAAAGAAGTCCAATTTACTGATCCAGAGTTTGCTAATGCTGGGATCAATCAATTTGTCTAGGAACAATTTACAGTAGTGGTCCCAACACAACACAAGGGCCCCACGTCACTAAGCCCCAAAATAGAAAAGTACTACCCGAAATATTTAGGTTAGCAGCAAACAATGAAACGTACAACGTACATACATGACCGCTAGTTCAAGATAGTGAGCGTCTGGGGTAATTGAACAGCATAATCCTGAATCTCAACACCACTGCACGATGGCGTTGCTGAGGTACATGGGGCAGGCTCCGGGGGGGCTGAAGGGATGCTAACCATAGGGAAGATTTTTATAAAACATGCATTACTACGGCAGCAACCTTACGCCCGAGCTCAGGATAACCATTAAAAGGTCAGCCCACAAATCGGAAGCACGAAACATCACTCTATCAAATAGCCGCAGGTGGGATACAACAGCCGGCACCCGTACCGAAGATCAGTATCCATCGTAGGCAGAACGAAGTTCCAACGACACTCACAATGCCAAGTTCAATAAAATCCGCTGCGTTTTCTCCATAATGCAGAGTCTTCGAGAGCAGTGGAGGCTACAACACTGCAAATGCGGACTTAAATGTCCGCTTCCTATGGATGAGTGCGCCAAGATTCACTTACTCTAAACCTCGTCAACGACAACACCATCCGAGGCGAGAAAGTAAGCAATAGCGCGCTAGATCTTGAGATAACAATACACTTGGTCTTGCAGGGATTAACCTCTATATACCCTGTAAGAGACACCAGCGTAACACCAACTTTAAGTCCATATTAGGTGAAGCTCATACTGTTGACGTAGAATGGAAAAAATTGTACTCGTGGACGATACTAACTGATAGAAGTTAGAGCGAGATCATTTCATCCCGGTTAGTGGCTTATATAAAGCTAATTGACACAATTATTCAGTGTTCTATACGTGACGTGTCCTCTCAGTGCTTCAGTATCCGTGAAAAAGTATATCGTTACTTTGAATGCAATGGCCACGTTCACACACGTCAGGCTCAGTACCGTATTATTTTAGCTCTCAGTGTTGGTTCAGGCGCAGCGACGTGAAAAGTAATATCGTTGCCAGCGATATTTTGTTCAGATTTCACTGACGTGATTTGACTTATGCGATAATGAATGACGAACGTCTCACTGCCCTGGTGCGTAGCTATCCAGTCCAATACGACTTGTCTTACCCAAAATATATGGACATCAGTTTCAAACAAGCAAATAGGAGAAGTGGAAGTACAATACAGTAAGTAGGTCTCTCTTTTCTTCTATGCCTCATCGACCCATATGAGCATAATACACTCGTGTCTTCGCATTTTGCTCCTCCTTGTCTGCAATTACGGCAATCATTGCCAAGTCCACGTCTGCAAGCAATGCCAGCTCGAGAATCACTGATATTGTTTTTGAGTTGCCTCCAAGAGGGCGGAATTTGAACACCACACTCTCTGACCGTATGGAGGAAATAGTGACGGCGTTTGATCCTGCAGGCAAATATTGCAAGCCCTGGTCCACGTTACCACTTAAGTGGTGCCGCGCCATAATCGGACCATTGTCCTGAAGGGACCAAAAAGGAGAGGGTTTGAGTGAAATGCAGTGGGCCATGCCGTACCACATGATAGGACGCCCGCGTCCTTCCCCCCACGCCCTCCAGCAACCCACCAAGCAGGGCACTAGCCGCCGCTCCGACCCGACGTTGCCGAGTGCGTAGAACAGCAAGGCACGCCCCGCCTAAAGGCCGCCAAAGACAGAGAAAGAAAGCAAGCGCGGACGCCCCCACCGCGCGGACCCGGCACCACACTGCACCACTCCTCGCTGCATTTGGGGGAATTTCGGTCAATGCAGGACCGTTGCAGGTCAAATTCTTAAGGAAAGCAGCCATTAGCAACAAGTAACGTTTGCTCTGACCTTTGGGAGGTAGGCTTGTAATATAAATTACAAGTCTATCGAGTACCCTGGGTGGTAGAATCCCTGATTATCCACTACAGTGGCACCACGGACATGTGTCAAGAGACGCCACTGAAGCGGCATGGATATCCCTGACACTCGATCAGGCGTGACTGCACTGATGTATGTTAACAGACCTCAATACTGTAGTGTTGAGTTGCGTATGCTCCATCCAGACTAAACTACTATATATATAGATTGGTGGGCTAGCTAACATTTTCACTCCGTAACGATGGTGTGACCTGCACCTATAGTTGCGTAATCTCTATACATCAAATTGGAATTTTGTTTATTCTTCGGACATACTCAGCTTTTTCAAGGTAAGTTATTCACGATTCACAACAGATGCATAAATAAACATGACATCGTATCTGTACTACATTTAATGAATTTGACTGGCGCTGTATGCAAAACTCAAGAGCACGGTAATGCACGAGGTATTCGTGGGCTTTCACAAGCGAAAGGAGTTTCTGGTCCAGGCGGCAGCTGAAGCAATTAAACCACAGCGACAGGAGCAAGTAAATGGAAAGTAATTAATTTAACGTGAAACTTAAAACACACAGATTGTCCAGAAGTAAATCAAGCGCAGGCGGCGGTGCATAACGAGAATTTGCCTCGACTGCAGAGTCTGCAGTGCACACGTTCTGCAACTCGAGAGAGTTCGGGTATTTAGTGTACACAAAGGTAGGAGAGAATTGTTCTGACGCAAACGGCTATGTTTTGTCTGAAAGAAATGCTGAAATTTTGAACGCCACTAAATTCCTCGCAGAAAAGACAGAAAGGGATGAGTCGTATCACCTATTAAATAATTTTTCCAGAGGCAGTTCTGTCGTGCCACGTCCTGTCGGATTCGTCTTCGTTGTATTGTTTCTTTCAGCTTCAGAGCGTAAAGTGGCTGATGACTACAAAATGTTGCAGCTGAGCAGTTTTTGGACTCATGCTACAGGTTGTGATTTTTTTACAGTATGTTTGAATGTACTCGTAATGGTGCAACGCTTACATTCCCAAGGTCTGGGTTCTCCTTTCCAATGACTTGCATTTTTGTGATAATTGTGGTTGCAGCATCAGCGTTTCTAACGCTTGCAGCCCACTATAGGGCTTCACTGACTTAACTCGCAATGCGGAAGGTTAAGAGCGTAGCAGTTGTCGCATTGAGTCTTCCGTCTTTGACACCATAGCTCTGATAATCTGTAGTCGACTGAAGTTATCCCTCCTTTCAAGTCCTTTGGGACCTAGAACACATTTATCAGCAACACGAATATGTATCTCTACATTTCCTAGTTAGATTATGATTAAAACAATGTAATAAACATATATATACTACTTGCACAATTTTCGTTAACATCAGATTGCCCGTGACCCATTGGACGGCTAAAACTTATCCTATTGAATATTACACAAAAATTTGCATTATCAATATATTCGTTGCTTTGAAATATTCCATTTTAATTTGCTCGATTCATGGACTTGCAATGGGTTATTGTAATATACCCTGATGTAATGCATTAAACTGCGTGCGTGAGTTCATGTTGAGTTCGTCACATTACTTGGCTGTGATGTTAACTTCATTGCCGAGTAAATAGGTTCAGGCTACAATGCAGAGTGATGAAGGAACATCGTCAAGATCTTCATCTTTTTATACATCTTATGTACAAAGACTTACAGGATACGAGTATAATCCAAGTGTAAGTGGCAAAGTTTTGCTACATGAAAGAAGCTAAGTAGTGCCAAGGCCTCCTGAAGTACAGGCCTGGGTCTGGGTCTCGAAATTGATCCGATTGCTTACTGTCACTGGAAAAATCATTAGACGCAGCCTGTTATGACTGGTACCTACTCTACACAGTTTGGACATATCTGGATAGGAATATTTTCTTAAATTTTTTACAAGTTACAAAATTACGATATTTTGAATTTTCTATCTAGATAAGCCCGAAATATGCAGAATATGTACCAAAAATATCAGGCTGCGTCTACCAGTTTCTCGCGGGACTGTACCGATCGAACCTACTTCGTGACGTAGAGACCCAGGTTTGTACTTTAGGAGGCCTTGGTAGTGCTCCTATGTGCAGACAAGCAAGGTACGATGTGTGCACAGGTAATGCTGATGCTTGCTTTCCAATGAGCGCCTTTTCTACCAATAACTTCTGGGACTCATTTACGATTTTAGAAAAGCCGGCATACTTCTTGGGTTCCGGTTGACCTTCTAAAGCCCGGTGCCCACGTAACAACTTTCGTTGCCGCTTGCAGCCTAGAAGCAATTCAACTAATCCGTTTACTAGCCGCAGTACGGCTTCAGCTTGCGCAAAATTTAACTGCAAAATAAATTGTCGAAAATCTCAGTCGCTACTACAATTTTTATACCATATAGCAAGAGGCTAGTGTGAACTTTAAACTATGACTCCTAATTAGGTGCAGTTCAAGTCCGTAAAGATTGGCATTTCAATAATTTGCGCACGAAGTTTATAGATGTCATGCTGAAGTCACGGCCACGACAACGCAGTCGGATTAGTTGAGTTGGCTGTAGGCTGCTAGCGGCAACCAAAGTTGGTACGTGGCGACCCGGCTTAGGATCAGAAGATTTAATTCCGTCGGAAAGAATATCTGTGTGTTTACGAGGCCAGCACATATCTCAGAGCCTCTGGTTGCTACACTTAGAGTGGCGGCTCAACCGACAAAGCTTTACTGGAAGATTTTAAGCATACTACTCGTCGTTCAAAGGATACGATGCTGGCCAACAAGCGAATTTTTGGCGTGGCAAATTGTATCCGATCTATTGACTTCGTTCTCTGAGATGATCTGAGACGGTCGTTCCAAACATCCGTTTACATGAACATCAATGTAGCAGAAATGCTTCTAAATATTTACGTCTTGAGCTATCATACTAAAATGCTGTATGTGAGAAAAGCACATATAACAGTAATGTCAGATTTTAAAGTACCAAAATACAGAGAGACGAATATTTTTTCCAAATAAAAGTACCACCGAGCCTGCCCAATGCGCAGAGGTCACAGAACTTTTCCATATTTAATGATGAATTAGAAAAATTGAAGCGTAAGTATTCTGAAATCTCTGAGCTCCTCTGTTTATTCCCATGTATAACAGTAAAAATTATGTGCACGGTGACAACCAAGCAAGCAAACAAGATTATAAGAGTTTTATAAATATAGTAGATACTACAGTACCCGCGCTGTCAAGAGTGACAGCTAGAAATTTGTGATGACCCTTCCTCAGTCATCATACTGTTGTTATTAATATGCTTCTAAAGGATACGTTAAAATAGCCAGCTCAAATTGTCACAAGATATGAGTGCTCTCTATTTCAATTTATCTAAGCAGCCCAGTCTGTCCTTCTCTTAGATGACTTCAAAAAATATACATAATGGCAAGAAGTAAACTGAATTAAATTCCCCGTCACGTACCATAACATGAATTAACTTCAATACAGCAAATTTTTTCCTGCTGCAGCGAAACCTGCATTGTCAAAGGAAGAAAGAAAGCGGCAAAACTAACTGCTGCGCTACTGCATCCTAAAAAAATCGCTTCGCCAGTGTTTCGTTGATCATCTATTCAAGTTGTACGTCCTGAACTGAAAGCAAATTTAGATTCAAGGTATGAAGAAAGTGATCCAAAAATCAGGATCCACAGCAACGCTAAATGAAGCTGTTAATATCTTCCTTGTTTGGAGTTCAACGTTGGCTGAGAAATGCATTCAGTTAGCGCTTATCGATCTCCATCAATGAGCTAATATAATCACAAAAAGTGCAACCTGCAACTCGCCTTAGTTTTCGCGTATTTCTTAAGAGCGTGACACGAAGGATATAAATATAGAAACAGTAAACACATGACTGTGTATTATACTGGTTATACTTCTAACACCTTGTAACGCTCGTTCGATTCCCCGTGCACACGAGCTCTTTGCAGTTCTTGGTGTGCTGACTCGGCAGTTGTGTGTGCATGCTCGGCACCGTGGCGGAACTGCTTTCCTCAGAGATGNCAAATTGGCGCCATAGTTCGTAACCCGAGGGCGACTGCGACTACACTTACTTATCTGGGGCCAGTGGGCCTATACCCGCACCACAAACCAGTGCATGTGGGTTTCCCAGGTGAGGGTGTGGTCTAAGTTGACTTTACCTTTACCAGTATATATTTGTATGTTTCGTGTCACGCTCTTGACAAAATAGATTGATGGAAAATCAGCTAGGTTGTAGATTTTGCAATTAAGTTCCGTCATAATTGAGAAGAAGTGTATTTGCCGATGGTTGGCAAAAAATAATATAGCTTTAAAAATGAAATAAAATTCGAGCTACGACGATACGGAATAAATTCAACGCTCCTAATTTGAATCCACGCTAGTTGCATAATACCAACCAGAGATGGGCATGCTATGATTATCTTCGCCAATGAGGTTATGTTTTTGTCGTTTTTTTCTCTCTGTCCATTTGAATTTTTGTCTGTCACAAAGATAACGGAAAATTACAAAATTTTTAGGGGTTTTTCGGCATGTTAGCAGTAACATATGATCAACTTTACAACCGTTTGTCTGCCTCTTTTTCATAGTACTGTAACTCAAAGTGATGACTGGAGTTTTTTTTTAGTTGCATATGTCGTTAAATGTGCCACAAAAAGTAAATAAGCAAGTTTTTGGGATGATCCGATTGTTCTTTTGTTTGTTTGGTCGTTTGTTTGTCTCTGTGTTTGAATTTATGGTTGATAACAAAATAACTTAAAACGTTATGATCGGATCTTTATGGAATTTACAGTAATTGTTAGAGATGTTAAATGGCATAAAGGATAAAATTTTGTTGATCATCGGTTGGTCTGTTTGTGTGTTTGATTTATGTTTGTCAGAATGTTTGTTAGCTGCATAACTCGACAAGTTGTGAACACTTCTTCGAAAAAATTACAGAAGCTGTTATCACTATCAAATGGCACAAATGATTAGATTTTGGTTCTGATGCAAAGAAAATTATAGTTTCAGAACCAATTTGAATTTTTCGTTACCGTTGCCTAGCTTGGCGGAGGTATGCGCTATCAGAGTGCTCCAGTTTAGCTGTGTGTTCCGTTAACCCGTACTCAGAGTCTGTCATCTAAGGACACCCTATCTGCAACGCAGCAATAAGCCTTCAATGGTATCTCTACCTCTTTTAATGAGCGTGCGGTGAAGTGCACAACTGTACATTGAACCCTACTTTTGCTGTGAAATCTAGAGAAGCTCTGACCGTGGGCGGGTTAATATCTAGAGTACATGGTGCCAGAGAAGCTTTTTTCAGTATTTCCATAACCTATCGTTGCAGCAATATATGTGTATCTAGGCGTGCATATTTTGTATTGTCGTTGGCTATGTCACTCTTTTTACCAGAACATGGTGTAATATTTCGACGACACTAATATGCACGACTTCCTTTATATGCGAGCATGAATTGCAAGTATCGCGTAAATCTGTGAGCGCTCCATGAATAAGTTCTTTTCCTAAATGTGATTAATAGTTTTCGTCGCTAGGCTTTCAAATCCTGCGTAAAACACAATATTTCTCATCATTACCTCCGCCAATTAGGCCGGAGGTTATGTTTTCATAGGGTTTTTCTCTCTCTTTGTCTGTTATTCTGTCGCTCATCAAGATAACTTAAAAAGTTGTGGACAGATTTTGACGAAATTTACAGGGATTGTTAGGTATGTTAGGAGGAACAAATGATTCACATTTGGTGAAGATCCGTTGATCCGTTTGTTTGTTTATCTGGCTCATTTTTCTCAGTACCATAACTTAAAAAGTTATGGACGGATTTTTATGAAATTTACATGAGTTGTTAGGTACATACATAACAGAGAGTAAATGACCAAATTTTTGTAATGATCCGTCTGTTCATCGTTTGTATGTTTGACTCATATTTATCATTATGTTTTTTAGCAGCATAACTCTAAAATTTATGAACGGATCTGCAAGAAAATTGCACAAGCTGTTATTACTATCAAAAGGCATATATGATTAGATTTTGGAGTTTATACAAAGAAAATCATGGTTTCAGAGCCAATTTGAGTCTTTCGTTACCGTTGCCTCACTTTGCGGAGGTATGCGCTCTCAGAGTGCTCTCGGTTGTTTTTGCGTAGGACTTCCCACTATTTCCTAAGTTCGTATAAGATTTCATGATGTGTCAAGGTGTTTGTGTGTGATTTTAAACTTCCCAGCAAACATCTTTCTATGTTAATAATATTTCGAAAGCTGTACCCGCGATGCAAAGCTCTCTGTAACAATAATTTCCATATTTTCCAATTTGCCGAGTCAAGGGTAATGATGTATTTTGTCCTCTTTGCAATTTGATCCAGCATCCATGTTCATTTTTAGGGTGCTTGGAGAAGTTCGCCTCTGAAGGAACCTGCAGTTAATTTTATCATGCATTTATCATTATTCGTCCTCACCTGTGAAGGTTATTGATAGAGCCATTATTAGTTATCAATCTGTTCTTATTTTTTCATAATTCGTTCAATTCGTAACTGATTTTCATCCAATTTTTAATCATCGTCCGTCATTCATTCATTTACACCTATTTTTGTATCTGCCCGTAACAGTGACGTTAAGTAGCTACGTCACTAGAAACGTGGAACAATGCCCGGTTTTTTTTTCGTGCAAGATCAACCCGCATAGGAACAGAAGGTCGGGAAAGAAGCCTAAGAACAGAACAATGAACTATATAGATCGCCTCATGCATGGCGTAACACCATCACTCGCGAGGGAAGAAGGAGGGCCTTTGGAAGAGCTGAGTCAGCAATGAAGACATTGTGATAATTCTATTCCTCCAGGTAGTTTAGTCATATACGGAACGTGTTATGAAACAAATGTATTCATAATTATTTATATATATATAGATCGTATGAATTTATGCATCATATATATATATATATAATTAAAGATGAGCGTAATAACAAAATCTGCATAATTTTCGTTGCATAATTTTCGTAGTAACAAAATTTGCATAAGTTTCGTATTAACAAAATCTGCATAAATTTCACATGAACACAATCTACANGTACAATATTAATTCTGTAAACTGATGTTTTTGAATATTTACAGTAGTAGACAAAACGAGGGTATCAAGATAAGCGTTCCGTCTGGAGCGAACGCGTAAGTGGAACGGTTGTCTTGATACTCTCGTTTTGTCTACTACTTATATATATGTATATACCGCTAACGCTGTTATATGCAAGCGCTACATATATAAGCTCAACTAAAATTTAAAATAAAATAAATGATTCTGAAAAAATAACTGATATGTCACAGTCGACCCTAGATACATCGGGTGATATAATCGGCTTCATAGACATTAGCTCAGCTGTAAAAACTAACCGAGGTAATAAAATAAGCAGGAATCGTTTAGCTACGTATGACGAATTCACTTAGCCACATGTGACCGATGCCTCTATTTGAGTAGTTGTACACGAATATATCAGTAAGCATTG
>LQNS02278143.1:2254681-2267928 GCA_001587735.2 Parhyale hawaiensis | reverse complement strand
CACAGTGATTGGTGGTACTCTTTCATATAAATTAATTTGTGTTTCGATAATGAATCATTAGTGTCCAAAATTTTATATCAATACTTCTTTCCTCTTCGCGTGTAGTTCATTTATATATATATAACACATGTAATAATAAATAAACTTGTTTTAACGTAAAATTAACCCGAACACGCACATTCACCCCAAAAATATCCTAACAAACGAAACCAAGATTACCTCTCTCACTTCGTTTGTAGATGATAATCCTAAACAAGACTAAGAAAGTAGATTGAAGCAAAAATGGGCTTGTAAAGACAGACATCCCAAAGGCATAGCTAACCCCTAGCTAATCTATAGAACTCATGGGGGGTTGACTACTCCGTATAGTGTAAGCGAACCTAACAAACTAACTCTGGCCTTTGGCGCTATGCTATAAACTAGGGGTCCTGTATTTTTTTGGGGCCTATGTTTTGGCTCCGATTTTTTGGCGAAATCAATTTTTGACGCCACTTTTTTGGCGCTGAAGATTATGGCGCTTATTGAAATTGAAACAAAATATTTGGAATAGATGAAATTACTATAAAACATTTTATTTTGATTATTATCTTAAAACTGACATTGAAATCGTCGCATGATATGTAATATGCGTTCATCGACTTTCACATACTAAAGAAGATATCATCAACACTATACTCACTATTAAGTTATTTATTTAATGCACCTCGTAATTGTGGACATAATCACGCAAATATTCTAACGGCTCTTTTTCTAACCTAACGTAACCATACCTAACCTCACCTAATTTCCCTGCCACAATCTATTTTGGCCTCACGACCCCACTGGTCCCTGGTGCCTTCTCCGCAGGGGATGTTGTAGCTAGCCGCAGTTCTTGCTGACGAGGTTAGTTTTGTAAAGTTAGGTAGTCTCTCAATACTTTCCCCTTCTGTTTCAGAAAATGGGAAGCTGATCGAGGTAGCCGACCTATTCCAGCAATACTTCTACCTTCTTGTTTTTCGTTTCCTTCCCCTGCAGCCGTGCCCGGGGGTTGGAAATGCATAACTTGTTCCTTTTTTCCTGTCAGAAGCGCACTGACCACTTAGCATCTGGTACCTACCTACCGGCAGAAGAGCCGAGAAAAAATCATTGATAATTTCAAACGAGACATATACACGAGCCTGTGTTTAACCACAGGAACAATTCGGCGGGATGTAGACATTGTATCCCTGATGCGCTGGTAAAATTTTCTACTACTATGTACTGGAACCTAACAATATTTAACCTAACTATGCGTAACCATACCTAACCGAACCATACCTAACTTAACCTTATCTAACGTAACCTTAATTAACTTAACCTTACCTTAACTAACAACCTAAATATTTTGCACTAAAATATTTGGCCCCAAAACATCGGCGCCAAAAATATGGGGGCAAAAAAAAAATTGAAGCCAAAAAATCAGCGGCAAAACATCGGCGCCAAAGACTTGGCGCCATCAAGTCCCATTCCGTTAACTAGACGTGGCAAACTAGAACAAAAATTTGTGCTTGTTTAAGGGATGAACAGAAGCACTAAGACATTAATAAGTATATAAGGTGGAGTATTACTACGGTAGTAAAATGCAAGCCTTTCAGCAGATTTTACCTTCTGAAGAGTGCGTATCAAATCCGGTCCATTTTCTCATTGAACTAAATTTTAGATAGTTCAAATATATATACAGGGTGTCCTACACTTCTGTTGCCAAACTTTAACCTAAGGTAGCGATCGTCGAAATGAACACTTTTTATTCTATGAAGATATGGCCTTAAATGTGTAGTTAAAGAGGGACAAGGACTTGAAGTTGGACAGTTATTAAAAAAATTGTGGTGTATTACATTTTTCTTAATGAAGTATCGCCAGAATTACTGGAAGATGTACCTTTAGCTGACATCAGAGGAATGTATTTTCAACATTGAGGTACCCCTGTACACTTCTCGGTTGCTGTTGGGCAATTATTGGATGCCTGATATCCCAATCGCTGGATTGGCCATGGCGGTCCCTTCGCGTGGCCACCAAAAATTCCTGATATCACGCGGGTGGATTTCTACTTATGTGGACATTTGAAGAATCTTTTGTATGAATCACCCGTTGAAACACCGATGGAAGCGTCTCTGCAACGGAGTATGTGATTTTTTTTTCGTGAACTATTCAACTTCAGTCCTTGTAACTCTTTAATTAAATATGTTGGACAATACCTTCATGGAATAAAAAATGTTCATTTCGACGATGGCTACCTTATGTTAAAGTTTGGCAACAGAAGTGTTGGACACCCTGTATATACATTAGACAATATTGCATTGTAATCAACTGAAAACTGCAATAATTGCCTTCACGTGATGTGTGATAACACAAAATGCTTTGTGAATGAGAAGTAAATACACCACGATTGGTGTCGGATAAGTAACAAACTAAGGAGCTGATAAAGAATGTGTGTAATCCCGAGCTGCCTCAAGTATACACTCGCTTTGTCCCAGACCTCCACGAGTTACAGTAACGATAAAGTCATTTCGGCCTCACTCAACTGGCAAACCTACACACACGGGTTCGCGCTGCAAATATATAAATCAACTGGCACCAGAGGATTGTACGGCTGCAGTACACCACAGATTATCAAGAGTTATGGTGTCAGAGGTGGGAGGCTCCAATGTGACTCCAATGCGACCCCCTCGACAATCCCCATACTATATTGTTGGTTATGGCTAGTGAATGCCTAGAGTATAGTCAATTTGCCAATATTGAACAAGATAATCTAGTTCGATTAGTTGCAACTTTTCCGAAACTTTAACGCTGAGCGTTCGAGTTACCGCTTTAGATCAAGTTTCAGACGTTAATCGCACGCTGATGATACTTGAAGCTACTGAAAATGTAATCTTGCTCTGCAACAGCACAAACTCAAATTGAACTGACCGTGTTACACTGAGAACAACTAAAGTTTGTCATCAGAGCGAATGTTTTGCTCATTAAGTGTGCAGTTACTCACAGTCAGCCAACTGGAACAGGTTACGATTAGAATATATTACTGTTCACCAGGAACTGCTCTGATCAATAATGCACAGTTGTGATAGCTTTCACTAAACTGTCGAGTGAGTAACAAAGAACAACAGCGTAGGATGAAATGGAAACGCCATGGCGCTATTCTAACATCAGATGGGTAACGATTGGGTGTCCCACCCAATGGTAGAGATTGAAGTTATTAGTTTCAGATGTCCGGTGGAGGTACATTCTTCGAAGGCATTCAGTAACACCATTGCTCACTTGCAAGGGGCGTACTAAATTCGCTTCTATACACCTTATCTGATTTAGTTCATTAAATATACATGAAGTAAACATGGTCAATGCAAGGTGAATCATTATTTTAAATTTCTTTTCTTTCCTTTTCAACTGTCCGCGAATTGTTGGAAAAAATATTGCAGCAGCTCCTTAACCCTCTCATTTTGTTTCTGTAACACCTTAAAGTAATAAAGGCGTAACCCCACAACTTAAGAAGAATTTTGGTTTTTTGCTCAACCCACTTTTATTTGGAATTAAGAAGGCAGCTCCCTCCTGCACTGGTCTGTGACTTGTATGGGAGACTTCTGTGTATCCAACATGAACAATATTGTGGGTCTTCCCGTATGTGAACCGGGTGCGCTCATTTTAGTTTCCTAATGTGGGCAACGAGTGGAGATTCCCGTGTAACAAATAAGCTACCCCGTTATATTCCTAATTAGCTCATGTATCAGATCTTACATATAGACACAATTTGTCATCAAACTACACGTGATCATCAAGTTGCATTGTATATAGTTTATTTTTTCAGCAATGGTAATTATTAAACTTTAATAGCGATCTGACTCGATCGGGTTGAAGTTCCAAATAGCACAGTGGTTAGCGTGCCCGCAGAGTACAGGAATTCAACACCAGTGGCAGATTCGAATCTCGCCTGGGACACGACGATTTAGTGGTTGCTCATTTTCGTACGCAGTGGCTACTACAGCGATGAGTGTTTATATTGCACACATTGATGCATGTCATGACTATGTGCTGCATCGCAAGTATCGGCTATACGCTCATGCCAAGCTGTCGGTTACGATAATCATAAGTAATTATTATTATTATTAAAATTTCACGCTCAGGCCACCACGGACAGGTAGTTCAAGCCAAATGAAGCATTCTGCGACACCGGGAAGTCCGGATAGCTGCAAAAGAAAATTTAATCAAAAGCCATTAACAGCTGACACGCCTACAGGCTAACATGACCGAAAGCCGATGCCGGCAATGAATTCCAAACCGAAACAGACCAGGGCAAGAAACACCGACGAAACTGACGAGTTCGGCACGGCAGCTAACATTCTCCAAAGTGAAAGAGTGCGCATCATCCGCAGCGCGTGTAATCCTCTTAAAGACCTTGAGAGCAAGGACAGAAAAATACAACCAATGTCTCTCAGTCTTGTATACCTTATTAAACATGCAAAGTCCGGCGACCCCTCTCCTATGGGACATATGCTCCAGATCACTTTCGGCGCACAGCCTGCTGGCTGGACTAACAAGTCAGTCCAGTAGATGCCAGTGACTGTCAGCAGCTGAAGCCCAGACCGGCGAGCAAAACTCCAACACAGGCAGCTGGCTCAAAACCTAACTGCGGTAGCAGTTTAAGGTAACGTGTTTTTGCGTAATGGCAAGCATTTCAATTTCTCAGTAATATTAGCGTAATACTGCTCCTTGTCTCTTGTACTTTGGGAACACAAAACGGCTAGGCAACCTGCACATATTCCTAGTTCTGCAGTTCAGCTCACGGTTACATGGAACAAACTTCAATCAAACTAATGGCCGCGTTAACAGAGCTGTGTTCCGTGTATCCCGCACACGGGTTACACAAGAAGGCCGGTTCCAGCAAGACACCTGTGGTCCAGGCCAGCAAAAACGCGGTGTCAGCACAGATCCGCAGCATACTGATGAAGGCCTCCTTCACGAGACGGAACCAGCAAAAACCTTCAGCAGAGCAAGGCGATCTGAAAAAACTGGGACGAAGATTGCGGTGCTTTAAAGCCGCTTGAGTAATACGGGCCACGGTAACGGATGGTGTTGATGCCCAGACGGGTCCTAAATATAGGGACTTCGAGTGAAAAAGGTCAACCTAAGACATGGAAGGTACACACGATGAGCTGAAAGAGGAAAAGACATGTACGTATGAGTAGAGTAAAACGGGAACGCAAACCTGGAGGGAAACCGCTCGCGGCTAGAATGAAGAGTGAAATGAGAAATACAATAGAGACTATCAGCAAGACTGAAAGAAGCGACGTGAATACGGAGAGCCAGACCAAACTGAAATTCAAGAGAGCTAGGAGATCCCTTGAGATGCGAAGTAATCCTACATCCAGAGTCCAATAGCATTGTTTCAATAGTACCTAGAGCGTTGGGTAACCAAATCTAGCTAAAGGAAGCTTTACACGATAGTCATTTGAGCTATCAGGGCTCGTGAGGCGTCCGAGAATTTTGTTATGTCCTCGTAGCCCAACTGTGCTTCGATACCAAACAAATACTACAACGTTAGCCGTCGCGTCAGATGACTTTGAGCAACTGTCACGAGCAAAGTTTTGGGTATCGCTGGAAATTTGTAGTGAAGTGCGCGCTGTTGGGTTGCTTACAAGGATGCCACAGAGCCGTTGGAAGCGTGACGAGCTCTACTGCATCAAAAGTCGATAGTGTGTACCTGGCTTAACCAGTCTTTTTTTTATTTTGTTGATCCCTCCAATGCCTACTGTATATATGGGACTCTGGTGTAACAAATTAACACGTTTACATAGAATTAAGTACTATTGATCGCTTTTTTTCATTGTATTTATTTTTATTTTTGATCCTGTAAAAGGAAATAAAGTCACAAAAGAGTGTATGTTAACAGTTTAGCACAACCCTGCTGAGGACCGCAGCGTTGTATTATTAGTTAACGCCCAACACCGGCGTTGTGCTGCGGTGAATGTCGAGTTGAGATAGTGGGCGAGTTAGGCCGGGGCAAAGAGCGTTGAATATACAAGAGACGAAACTCCAAGGCAATTTCTGAGCCTGCCGCTTGGTAGCTACCAGAAGGGCCTCAAGTGGCGCTAGTGTCGTTTTAAACAAGGAAGCTCATTAGGTAAATTTAATCTCTTAGGTTCTAAGTTCAGTTTCAAATGTATTGAGAAAAATCTCACATATTTATCACCTGCAAACGTAGTGAGAGAGGTGATAATGTTTCCGTGGAAGATTTAATTATATATAGAATATGTATATGCATTTGTATATTTGTATGTTTGTCTCTCCACCCAAAAAATGGTAGGAGGAGTTGAGCAATGTTCACAATTTTTTGCAGAGAGTCTGGTGGTTTCACCTAGATGTGACATATGCCACAAAACTAGAATTAGCTGGCCATCAAAAATGACGGCGATAACTTTATATTCTGTCCACTAAAAATGAGGCAGGAGCTGAGTCATGATAAAAATTTTTTTCAGGCAGTCAGGTGGGTTGACTGAGATGTGAAAAGTACCAGAAGTCTACAGTATGCTAACCATAAAAAATGACGGCTTTGAACTTGCCCCCTACCGCGGGTGACGGTCCTACACCACGAGGAGTTCTAGTTTCTTATAGGTACGTTATACGAAGTCATTTACTTTGAAAATATTCTGAAATAACATGAGCATCGAATTATGAGAGTAATAACTTTTTAACAGTTTTTTAGAATTTGAATGAGCGTGTCGCTCTACCGCCCATCGCTTACCACAGGGAGCTTTAAATGAAATTTTATTCTACCTCCTTGGTTTCCTATCTACTTAATTGTATCGTGTCTCTGTCACGCGCCCTAATCAAAATTGTGATGGGTTGGATGTCATTTTTTGAACATCCACGGATGCGGATGTTGGCATCTTGACATCCGCGGATGCAGATGCGAATGCAGATGTCAAAAAAGGAGCGGATGTTCCGCGGTTGCGGATACGAATATTCGCCCCACCAAAAACGCACACACACCCTCTCACGCCGGCAGTTTATACAACACTTGGAGGAAAAAACTTAGATGGTGCTTTGTAGACAGGGCCAGCACTTGGTCACATTTCATTTCAAATGAGAATTTGCAGTTTTCAGCCCTATGGATGAGCTTAGTGTACAGTGATAAACTTGCGCCTCGTTTGCTGCGGATTTTACAGTTGCTATCCGTGGATGCGATTGCGGATGTTACCATTTTAGCAGCCGCGGATGCAGATGCGGCTGCGAATATAAAAAAAAGTGCTCATGTTCCGTGGATGCGAATATTCGCCCCATCACTAAATCAAAACTTGCAAAAAATAACGGTAGCAGTTCCCTAATATTAACCTATACAAGGGAACGATATTTTTTTATAAGTACGAACCGTAAATAAATTTAATGATACATTATTTCTTAAAGGATAGAGGCTTGGGACTGACTCCGCTAACGAAACCACAGCTTAGGCCAACATTTTACACCCAAAACAGCGGCGTGCCCTAGTGAGCACCAATGCTGATTCAGTACTAAATTCAGCAGAGCAATATTTAAAAATTATGCATTTCTGACGTCTTTGACTTATTAATTCATTTATTCGTAAATTTATTTACCATTCAAAACATGTTATGTTTCAGTGTTTTGACGTTTACGCTCACGTTATGAACCGCCATATTAAAACAGTTTGTGTCCATACAGATGAGTTGAAACAGATTCGCCACCTGGGGCGACGGAGATTGAAACAAAAAAATTCCCTGAGCCCCACAGACACAACAAGCAATGCAATGCGATTTTTGAGGGAGGCGTAGCGTCTGTGCCCGACAGCAATGCATTGTGTGTCGCACGATCTGGGATGTGTCGGTGGGGACAGTACACTTGAGCCTCCTACTGAGCGCGACAGCGTTCCGGATGCAAGCGCGCAGTGCATGTCATGCGCTCAGTGGGAACATAGGGTACCATTCCGGTTACTATGGCAGCATTACACTTAAAGAAAATGTTTTTGAAGAGCAACTGATGTATATTCGAATACTAGGGGCCCGGGCCGTCATTTTAAATTACCGCAGAAAGTTAGCACTTCTAGGAAAACCCCCGCTGTCTCCTATGCTTGTTACTGACTTGGTGAGGAAAGCTTTCTTGCAGCAAACTGCAAAGGCAGAAGGGCAAGTGGAGCTCACGGCATATCATCTGTAGAAACTCACAGTTTGTAAGCTGAATGAGGCAGTCGATGTACAGGTGCTGGTCCAAAAGCATAGCTTGAAGTTAGAATAGGCAGCCCCTAATTAGAAGAAGACTGTATCTATACTACCACTGGAAAGAATACTTCACTCTTCTTCAAAGCTCAGAACTGAGATTTCAAAAAACTTGCAATTTAATAGCGAAGCATTGTAATGAGCTAGCCCTCAGCAGCATATCGTGACTGACAGATGAATTTTCTCCTATCTAATTCCTTAACAGCGTGACGGAGAGACGGACCAACCAAATAAGCGATCAAGATCGGTGCGACCAACAACTGAGTATTATTATATAGTGGATAAAATTAATAGAATTTATAACACAAAGGGACTCGCTAAACAATAGAAACACCTTCCTATATAATTTTTTTTTTATTGAATTTCAATGAGGAAGTTAGCAAAACCTGAAAATTACTCGTATATAAGAGATAAGCTACAATCTCATAAAAATATTTAATATATCATATGCATATTCTGAATATGACTGCATTTTTTGAGAAGACACTTTCCTTATATTAACCGTTACTTATAATTAAATACTTATTAATATAGTCATTCATCGCTAAAACGGATGCAATGCAAAAGAATTGGGGGTTTAGCGTTTTTCTTTTTTTTTTTTTGCGAATGAATTTGTTTTATTTTCATAGTAGGCTATGACATAAGACCATCTAGTGATATACCAGATGCTTTACTACGCTCATCATCTTCTTTTACTTCGTATACTTGCTGCTTTAATGTCTGCTGTGTTTAAACACTTGAATTTTTTGAATGGATTCGTTCGTGGTGTTCTGTGTGTAGCTCTCAACAAGAGTTGTAGGATTTCGTTCAAATATTTCATCTGCGTTAGTATTCTGTACTATCAGCAGAAGGTCAGAATTAGTCGGATCTCGATCGTCACTATAGCAATTCCGTTATCTCAGTAGCTAGAAGAAATTTCATCAAAACCTGCGGAATGCGCAAGTTCAATAGTTTCTTCAATGGTCTCGCGCAATGGCGTTGCACTTCTCCGCTGGGAGTGTGCACATTCTGGCCATAGTTAGACCACCAGGCATTAATTGTTGACAGCTTTACTTCGCTTCATGACTGCTCTATACTTTTAAAAGTATTTTATTGTATAATTTTCCCAAAATGAGGTCAGTATGGGGAGTACCAATACATGATAACTTGCCTGGCACATGGGCTAATAACAATAAAATGGTATGAATACATTTTCATCCAGAAACTTGGTCCTTCATAAAGCAGCAGGCTCGCATATATTCTTAGTGTACCTCGAGTATTGCAACATCATATAACTAAAGAGGCGTTTTAAATAAAATTTAGAAACTACCTTCATATTGACTTAAGATCACAAATAATAGCTCTTTTTTTTTTTGGGAATAGAGTTAGTACGGCAATTGGGTAATTCCCTAGATGCCACACTATAACAGCACCGAAATTAATTTAAATAGAAATCCACAATATGTTGAGTTAACCTTCATACAACCGGCAATCACTGAATGCCGGCTAGCTGTTACAGTCGTCCCAGCAAGACTAGGTTCCAACGATGCAAAATCACAGAACTCAGGTATATATTATGTTTTTAATGTACGCTCACCCTCTCGTTGCTAAGTGTCAACAAAACAATTTGATATACAGAAACCTAAGCCATAAAGCTAGCACATATCTATTTTTATGCTCCTATAACCGAGTTCGCTCTAGGGAAAATTTACGACTACGCAAACTTTGATGTGGGGCCCAATTATAAAGTCATAGCGTAAGGGTAATGAATATAGCCATGTAAATTCAAGCGAAGTACGAAATTACAACTGTACAAAAAACAAACCATGAATTTTATTAATGATTTATTTACTATTTAATCTACTTCTATTCAATTAAACTGTAAATATTAGTCAAGTAACTCAACTTTTACAACATGTACTTGTCGATACTTTATGTGACGGTATCATTAATGTCATCAGCTGTATCTGTGGTTCATTTCAGTAATCCGTAAATCTCATTTTTCTGTGAGATCTATCAAAGAAAACGAGAACCGCGTTCAGCGTGAGATCACTCAGTAGAAACATGAGGCGCTCAGTGCGTATTGCGCTCAGTACGAACGCGCTCAGAAGGAGGTTCAAGTGTAGATTGTTGCACCCGACGTCACGTTTTTTCATGCAACAAATTTACTGCTTCGCTCTTCGCTTGTTGCTTCGGTGGGGCCCGCGCCTTATGTATTGAGACGATGTCCCACTCACACGGCAAACCGATGCAGCGTGACAGTCGCTGACGTAGATATGACAGGAAATTTATGAGCGATGTATGAGCTGAACGTCCGCTCATATCATGTAAGCCTGCAACTTTATAGCGCCATCCCGGTATTATTCTTGTCCCACGTACTGCCTGATTTTTGAGCGTGCAAGCTTCACAGAAACTGCAGTCGACATCAATCGAAACAGACGCTTGGGCTGACGTGAGAGATGCAGCAAAGCTCGTAGGTACGCGATTTCTTATTGGCGACATATGTTGGGATATGTTATGTGTTTATGTTTATATTTATGTGTGCTACGTGTAAGTGTGTGTGTACATACAATAATTTGAGTGTTCACGTAAAATATACAACAATACTAATTAACTGGACAGGGATTATGAATGGGACACTAATTGACGCTTCAATGGTCTGCGTTGATAAGTCACACTTAATTGCAGCTCTAACTAACCGCCTATAAATTTTTATCAAGTGTACACGAAAGGGGAATTTAGCACCAAATTGACGACAGCTTAATGAAGAACATCAGCAGCATGGAACGTGTTACTGTGTGTGTGTGTGTGTGAAGCGGGAGCCTTCACAAAATCTAAATGCAAGGCGAGTCAGAAAAGTGAACAAGACACAACCTACACATGTGTACTCTTAATATCTAGGGCATGCACAGCATTAGAACATATCTCACCTTTGGCATCATTTGGAAATCGCGTCGTGCTTAGTGTTTACCGCGATAATATGCTGTGGGAGAAAGCACCAACGTGATCGTTTGCTATTTATTCTATACCAGACACGTTGATTCCCTAGTCTACGCTATGAAACATTTAACATGATGTGTATCAATAAAATAAGTCGGACAAAAGACAGGCGTACTTTGAAATTTACCAACATCTACGTTCATGAGAAGACATAGCATTTGACATAAAGTGGTGCACGTCCTAGCTATTAACGCTAACGCTATCACATACATAAACTAGTGTTATACATAATGGAGTTGCATAACATTTTCAAACGTTAGCATCATTGACAGGCTAGAATGTAGACAATCTCTCTAGGGAGTTCCGGTTGTATTTCGCTCCACTGTTGGCTGCTGGTTGTTGGCATTTTGTTCCAGTTCACAGAGTAGATTACGGCCTTCTCTGTCCAACTCATCAGTTAAATTCTCTTTGCCCTCCCGATACAGCGAAGCTTTTAACTAACAAAATTATCGCTGTCCCTCTCCTTCAGTGCTCGTATAAATCAAGAACTAAACTTCTAGTATAGGCTTCTCAGCAATTTTTTCAATGTTATCGTCCCGAAATAATTAACACTGGCTATCAATTGCCAGAGAGTGGCTGCCCCCTGCTGTGCCCAACAAATACAGTGAATGCCCCCGGCTGTGCCCAACAAATCTTTTGCCCCAATAACTAAAATTTTACATACACCAACGCTGTTGCTTGCACAACACCATCCGAACGTGGCTGAAGGATACCTAGCTCACACTGACCATCCCCCTTGTCCTCAGCGCTTGGCCCATCACCCCTACATCTGCCAGCTTTCCATTGGCCGTCAGAGAGCTTCAGAGAACCAATCCCATTTCCTCGTCACTTTCTTTCACTGTTACTGGCTGTTTCATCTTTCGGTCCACGTGGACATTTCTTCTCACGCCTCGAAGAAACATTATCCCGCTCTGTAGAAGCAATAAATTTTTGGGGACAGGCGAAGTGGCCTGGTTTATATTACCCACTGCCTTTGCGGCTAGAATTTCGCAGCGGTTGAGTACATCCTGTCCACTGGACCCCTATGGTCCCTCCTATCAGCCAGTGCTAAACCTAAGTTTTTTCTTCAAAACAACCCCTATTCAATAATGTTTCCCAGAAAGCTAAAAAGCATTTCCCAAAAAACTAAAAAAAGAATAAAGCTAAAAACATTTCCCAAAAACCACAAAAAGGAATAATCCTGTATATTAATAATTAGTCTAGTTAATTACCTTAATTTTTTTTATTATATCCTAGCATTTTCGCGTATATTGATATTTATTTAAATTGATTACGTTTGATTTTCACACATCCTAATGATATCGTAACACATAGCGTCCATTGTTCAGTAATGGTAACGTTAAGCACTACAGAGATGTTAGCTGTACGAACTGTTCACAATGACACCCAACTGTCAGTACTGCACAACTGAACTGCTCATGAAGATCATCGGTAAGTCACTCACTACTGCAGAACTGTTCGCAAGGAACATCCGCTGGTCAGTACTGCACAACTGTTCTCAAGGACCAGCCAAAGGTCAGTACTGCACAACTGTTCGCAAGGACCAGCCAAAGGTCAGTACTGCACAACTGTTCGCAAGGACCAGCCAAAGGTCAGTACTGCACAACTGTTCGCAAGGATCAGCCGAAGGTCGGCATTGCACAACTGTTCGCAAGGACCAGCCGAAGGTCAGTAGTGCACAACTATTTGCAAGGACCAACCGAAGGTCGGCACTGCACAACTGTTCGCAAGGACCAGCCGAAGGTCAGTACTGCACAACTGTTCGCAAGGACCAGCCGCCAAAGGTCAGTACTGCACAACTGTTCGCAAGGACCAGCCAAAGGTCAGTACTGCACAACTGTTCGCAAGGACCAGCCAAAGGTCAGTACTGCACAACTGTTCGCAAGGACCAGCCGAAGGTCAGTACTGCACAACTGTTTGCAAGGACCAGCCAAAGGTCAGTACTGCACAACTGTTTGCAAGGACCAGCTGAAGATCAGTACTGCACAACTGTTCGCAAGGACCAGCCGAAGGTCAGTACTGCACAACTGT
>LQNS02278143.1:2231780-2242904 GCA_001587735.2 Parhyale hawaiensis | reverse complement strand
AATTCGCTGCTGGCTCTCTCTTTGGTCGCAAATTGCGGCACCACAGAAGACACCCAGCAGAGTGACTCCACACACGTGGGGTGACGTGAACAACGTCACCTGGACTTCTTCCGAAGACTCTTAAGGTAACTCAAGGTAAGGTAAGGTAATTGTTTTTAGTTTTATCGTAATTTTCTTGAAATCCGCATTTCTTTCAAAGGTGTTAAACTGCACTGAAAATGTTTACCGTTGCCGCTTCGACAGCATCGTCGCTTCATTCCATCGTCTCTTAGTGCAGTGAAGAACCATAGAGATATTTAAATCTTTAGAATCAGCAAAAATAGCTGATTCAGATTATATAGGTTTTTTCTTGTGTAATTTTTTCTTAGTTTTATCATAATTACCTGTGAAAGTTATTGGAACGCCATTACGTTGTAACACCATTACGTTCAGGAAGCAAAGAACGTAACGGGAGGACTCACGAAAAATTAGCACCATAAAGTGCCGTCATCATCGATGAATCTATGGCTGAGTAGCCAAGGAGTATTTTAACTAATTTCACTGGAAAAATCGTCTTCAGTTGCAAAATTTATCTCTAGCGTATAAATAAATTAAGATAGTATGTACTAATTTAGCAATTAACTATAGAAAATTGCAGTGCGTGTTGGTGGAAACTTTCACAACACTAGAGCCGAATTTGTTGCCTTTCGGCGACTCAATTTAACTTCTTTTTCTTGATTCAAGCCTTATTTACACTTCATATTCACTTCACAGTACTCTTCACAGACTATATATATTCCTTACCAACATAGGCTATATAAGCACCATTATAGCCAGTTCTGTACGCGAGAGAAACCACAGTAACAGTTAGCCATTGCCCGAACTTTCTGTACTTGGCGACAACATTTTTCGATATTTTGCAGCTCAAGTAGCTGGCCAGTCTTGAGCGGGAGACTGNNTGAGGCCCCACACCTAAAACACTTCGACTCGTCGATGTGATGTAAATTTGCTACGTGCGGTCACAGCTATGTTTTATTTCAGTCCTATTGAGTCCTCCCGTTGCATTCTTTACTTCCTGATTACCTTGGTCGGCGCAACCATCAAGCATTGCGTCGGCGACTGTTGAAGTGTTAGTATGTGCGTAAGTTTGTCCAGTACGTTAATAGGACAAAAAGGATTTTTAACATAATTAAGGCCTGTATAAACTAAAATGAAGTCCATTATATTGTGTAAGCTATTTAATGGGTTCTACCAAAGAAAGAAGCGCCAAAAGGCAGTGAATAATATTCCTCGTAGGCTATTGGTAGACCATTCCTGACTGTAAGAGCCACGTTGTTGCCGAATAAGTGTTTTCCGGGGTTTCATTTTTGTAACGAAGACCAACTAATTTTTACCAAATTACGAAGAACGTATTCTTGCACTCGTTTCAGATAAAAATCTACGGAACCGGCAATGTCGTTTTCGGACACATAATCGAAAAACGACATTTTCGTTACCAGAACGAAGCCCTGGAGAACAGTTTTTCGAAAACAACGTGGCTCTTTCTCATTAAGGTTAGGTAGCCAGGACTGGTTCTGCTAATACAGTAAAACCCCTCTAATTCGCACAGCATGGGGGAAGGGGGTGACGGATTAGCGGGGATTTCGGATTACCGAGGTACTCACAATACCATAAAAAAAACTCTGTATTCTGCACTAAAACGGATTATAGAGAGATTGTTGGTAGCTTCTGCACTGCACCTCGCGCAAATTTCTCGTTCATCACCCCCTTAATCCAAAAAATAAGAAGCGCCTTGTACGGATAACAGAGGCATTTGTGCAAACTCTGTACTTTACCCTATTATTCCGAAAAATGCTCATTTTTTCAGATTGCACTTCGAACTATTGTCCGATGTTCGGATTAGGGAGGGGTTCGGATTATTGAGGTGCGGAATAGAGGGGTTTTACTGTATCCTACAAAAAATTACATCAGTTTCTTGTGCTTCTTCGGTTGGGAGAAAACTTTTAATATCTCTCTTATTAATGGTTTGTACATAAATAATTGATGTCATTTTCGTTCTTAGCACGCCTCATTTATGCTAAAAACACTTTCTTTTCATACCCAGCAATCAATTTCGCCTTGCTTTTATGTCGATAGCCCGTCGTGTTTTGGTGGCTAAACGTGTCAAGCAAGTCGTCCGGTGGACTCCAGATAACATTGTTAGCACGTTGTGCTCATCACGTAGTGATACATGTCTGACAAAGTTATGACAACATTAATAGCTGCCTGACATTGTCAGTTTAGCTCCAGATTACGTTGTTAGCACGTCGTATCACACCGTGCTGGGCACGTTCTTAGCCCGTCAAATCATAACGTGCATAGGGACGCATTCAGCACGTTGTATCACAACGTACTAAGGGAAAATCCGGCACAATTAAGGTGCTAAGGACGTGCCCAGCACGTTGTTACTACGTTGTGATACGATGTGCTCACAACGTTATCAGGAGTCCACAAATCAACGTGCATAGCCTAGCCCGTTGAGCCACAGTTCACAATGTTGATTCTACGTCGTGTGTTAGAGGGGTATTACCTTACTGGGCAAACTTACGAATTTTTACCAAAAAATAGGTAGTAGAAATAATAATAATTCTCATTTTTCACTATGGGCACTTTTCACTATTTTTCACTACGGATGTATTCAGATAAACAGCAACGTATGCATGGACGCATGGAAATTTAACCAAATCAGAATGCTAACAGTCGTCAGGTATAGACGTGTTGCCGAGGCGTTGATGCCCTACAACCATGGGAGCTCGAGTCCAGTGACGTGCTAAGCCGGATATTGGTGTCCTCTCTTCCTTGCCTGCCTTAAATTCTGTTTCTTTATCTTGGTCTGTGTATCTGAATTTCAATTTCATTTTTCTAAGATTATAATCGTCGTTTCTTGTTGTCCAGCAATTAATTTCGGCTTCGGCCCATATCAACTCGGGAGTTTTACCATGAACTTACTGGCAAGTTTGCCTCTCAAGTTCGGATTTTCGGTCGGTGAAAAGGAAGGGAACTCTATTTCATCAGGACTTCTAAGACTTATCTAATTCCTAAATTAGGTAGCTAGGGTTTCAAAAGAAAGCCTTCTACTTGACTATTCTTAACGTTTCTGCTGATTTCACTTTTGAATTTCGAGAATCTGCACCTAATCCTTCTCAAAGCACTAAGAGTAAAATACCTCTAGGTGCAATTTGGCTCTATATCGAATGAATTGAGATTAATGGGATATTGACCATAATTCTCTTCATTTTATTAACAACTGTTTCAGCCTAGCAATATTTGCGATTTCAGTATAACAACGGGAAGTTCTCGTCCGTTCGCTTACATGGCTTTTCGTCTTCTTTCTCTCCTACGTTTCTTGGGAAGTTACCGAAAGGGGTGCGGGGTAATGTTGCTTTTTGATTCAGCCGGCATTATACATAATTTAGTTGCAAATACTTAATAATGTGAAAATATAGATGGTTATTAAGTAACTTTCATTAAAATCAACGAATCTGAAGCATAGATAATAAAAGAATTTTATTTACTTCAATTATAATTTTTTGCTACGGTAAGCGTATTTTTCTTTTTTTAATTACAGCTGGTACCTGTCACCCTTCGTTTCTGCATTTTAGCTGCATTCCTTGGCGCAGCTATCTGTGGACTCCTAATGCTATACATACCAGACGCTTATTACTGTGTCGCTTTTTGCTGCGGAAGTCTAAATCTTAAATCTCTCTGCATGCCGACGGTTCCTGCACCAAGAGATAACATTCATATGTTATGTATTCCTACGGATGCCAGACTCTTCTTCTATCGCTGCCTATGCTAGGGACACTATAGTCTGACCAACCTACGAATCCGGCTTGGTCGGGGCATAAGAGATTGGGCATGTGTCATATTTTGTGCTTAGATAAAATTTATCTTTTTATATTTTACTTTTCCAATAAATATTGAGTAATCTTCGACTGTTTTGGAAGTAACAGTTGTAATTAAGCATTGAATTATGGCAATAAATTTCATGAATATGATAAAATATAGCAATACTTCCTATTGGCCATTTGGGCAGGGCTCCCACTGCTTGGAATTTTTTCTCAGATCTTGGGAAATTTTGGAGCAGTATCTTGGGATAAACTAAAAACATCAGTGGGGGCACAGCATTTGGGTTACCTTATTTTACGGTGAAAATGCGTCATGGGAACTTCTTCAGCTTCCCGCTCATGCGCACTGAGCCATGTAGATTACGTTGTGAATTTATAGCTGTAATATTACTAAGAAGTGAATGTACACGAAATTTTTAATGTAAGCTGTAATATAATAATCTAAGAACACCTCCAGCCTGGGGAGAAATAAATGTTAAATAAATAAATTTTGCACAGTCAAGCGAAGGAGCTCCTATACAACGTTAATTCTTAATTTTTGGAAGAAAAAACGAATCAGGGCCCCTCATTGGATCTTTCAAAAGCATCTGCTGAACTGCAAAGGCAACGAAAGTCTGCATCAGAACAATTCGTTGAATTTGTTTGCAAGCAAAGGGAACTGCAGAGCCAATTTTCTTATCTCCTGCAAGGAATAGACCTGCCACAGTCACCAATTTGGATAATTTTGATCTAAGAGTCCTGCGAATAACCGCGCTTTCTTTCTATGAGAGAAGAGATATTCTAGCATGCGATTTGATCCTGTGTGGAAACACCTCGTGCATGGGATCCACATTTTTCTTGGCATACTTCATCCCCCTTCCTTTACCAGCTTAGAAAAGCTTTTTTATGCTGGGCAGGGAGGCTTAAGGTTTCGTATATAAGATTGTAATATACTAGCCACCATTACCGCCCCAAATGCAGCTTTTTTCTGTAGCTGTACTCACATTATTATATTGAATACTTTTTGATAACATTCTTCCCATAAATCCCTCTAGATTTTCCATTTCTAACATAACTGTATACCTCATTAAAGTTCACCAGGCTGCATCCTTATTTATCCATTCAGATTGGTATTTAATGCTCAAGAACGTTTCACAATAATTCGCGCTTCATTAGTTTCCGCCAGTCCAATCCTCGTATATTGGTAGTGCTTGACTTCAGACGCAGGTACTGGGCGGGGCTATAAGAAAGGCCAGTAGAATTGACACCGCCGTAGAGGAATTTGACCACGCCCAAGCCGCCTGTGTAGGTTGGTCAGACTATATAGGGTCGAGCTTGGCGACTGACTGGAGGCTTTTCAGCTTTTACTTTAAATGTTAATTTCGTGTTTAGAGTTCAAAATGCAAACTCTCAGCTGATAAGCTTAAAGAATTTGTAAGTCTGTTATTCTGTTTCTTTCATTAATAAATTACTTCCGTGAGCTTGAATAAGAAAAATTTCTTAACGTTCAATTAAAACTATTTGCAGCGAGTCAGCATTACTTCGTCAAAGAAGAATGCCATGAGAAATTGAATGAAGAAAAAATCTACAGTTGATATTAAATATACTTTCAGTATTAATTCCCAATTTGGATTGTGTGGCGCGCAACGTGGCAGCTTGTGCTACAAATGCACCACCTTTTTTCATGCAGTGTGGATGCTAGAAATTATTATTTATTATTTTTGTCACTTTTGTATCAAAATGCACGTGATGTTTCTATACCCCTTCGCTTTCATTTATATGGAAAAAGCATTAAAGTCCAATCAGTGTCATATTGGGTCATTCCACCGTGTCGATCGCTACATTCGGAGCATACTTATAGCCATACTTCAGCCTATAACCTTAAAAGTTGTGACTAGCATGATATGGCTTTTGCCATAATAGTAGCAGTGTCTAATAATGCTAATGGAACTACCCCCAACTTCCTGTGATTAGTGTTGTTTTAGCTATGTGCTTATAAAATGGCCGTGACGGTCGTTACACAGATGCAACCTTGAGTTCGACCTATAGTGCTACAAAAGTGCAAAACTCTCTGTAAGTACAAATAAATATCTGAATACTTTATATACGAGTTATAGATGAAGGATTAGGCTATCCAAATGTGTGTATAGGTTTTGTTAGGTGCAATTACCATTTGCCCTCAGAAGCCAAAGAAGCGCCGTGACGATCGTTACAAAGAAAATCGCGACGATCGTAACACTGCGAATTTCTTACCAAAAATAATATTAATAAAGCAAGTAAATAACCTTTAGGTAGTCCTTTGGTCTTATAACGCCTTTTAACAATGGTGTTTTTATATGTGAGCATGCAATATATATGACTTCCCAAGATAATAATTATTTCAATCGACTATTAAAAATTTATAATTGGCTTCCAAGTGCAATCGCCATGTAACATAGTTTTGAAGCATGATGTTTACTTAGTACTATGGAAAATTATGCGTTGAATCTGTTGCATTTTACTGACTCTATCAAGGTTTTCCACAAAATTGTTCATCTTTAACAGAGTGTTACAAAAATTTGGTTCGATATTTTTATGTATTCTTTTCATATGCTTCAAGTAGAGGTCGTCAGCTTTAATTTTGTATATATAAAGCTACTTTTGGTGAATTTTCAAATTTTAGCCTCAGGTTGACTTCAGCGTGGAATGGCTTGACTACAGTTCATAATTTATTTATTAATTAGAGCAATCTGAGAGCGCAAGCCTCCACCAAGCAAAGCAGCGGCAACGAAATATTCAAACTGATTCTGAAACTACTATTTATTTTGTATCAGGACCAAAATGTAATTATTTGTGCCTTTTGAATAGTAATAACAGCTTCTGTAATTTTTTTTTTTAATCCGTTCATCACTTTTTGACTTATGTTGGAAACAGTGTGGGAGACATTAGTCAAACACATAAACATACCCCAGATCATCACCAAAATTTGATCATTTATGTCTTTTAACATTTCAAACAATTTTTCCAACAAATTTCATAAAGAACCATACAAAACTTTTTGAGTTATTTTGCTAACAACCATGGAATTAAACACAGAGGATTCCTTAACATTGAATGTACGTCTTGCCATGGAGACGTACGTCTGCAGTATCTCTTGACACTCTCAAAGATCTCTATTTTTACTGTCATCCCATGCAAGAGAGTTCACGTATACGCAACTGAGCAGTGGGTCAATGAAGCATAATTAGAAATTTATTCTTTAGAAGAGAGAAGGAAGCAGGGGTTTCATTGTAGTTGTTAAATGCCTTCCGTTAAGATTTTTCTTTTGGGGGATACAGCTTTTCACGTGAGCGAAGGAGTCGACAACTGTGGTACCTTGGCGTTATAGAGATACGCTGAGGCACTTTAATAGAGTAATATTTGATTACCTTATAACTAGGAACTACTTCACAGAATGTCAACACCGACGCTTTCACTCACCCAGCGATCCAAATGTTTTGTGGCGTCGTTATCACCAGAGCTTTCTGTACGCCATAAAAATTATTACAATGTTTATGTTACGGTCAAATCAGTTTCATCATCAAGTCTCACGTGGTTAGTTACGGATATCTTTTGAAATTTCAAGTGAAATAATACTCAGGAAACGGTGCGCTTCAGTGTTTTTTCTACGGCACAGTATCGCATTCGGACGAGCGGCTGAGTGAACGAAAGGGGCGCCCACATGGCTGAGCTTCTTTCGCATTGGTTAAACTATTACTTTATGTTCATTTTCCATCGTATCAATCCCAGGAACCTATTCTTTTGGAGCTCAATCAAGTTTTTCTCCAATAATTTAACAGCCAGCCATGAACTTCCCAGCACCCCTTTCAGTCCGAGCACGGGGCTAGCCCCCTGTCATGCCACCGGTGTTCTCTCCACAGCCGCTATGAAGAAGAAGTCATTTCTTTACGGTCGAAGCTCCAGGAAATTTTATAAATCTGCCGGTAATTCGGGTCGAGTTATTTTATTGGGCTATTTTTAATGTGGGCCGCTGAGAATTGAGAGCCCGAAGATGGTCCAGAGAGGCAGGGTTCGCTCGGCCGCGCTATATTCAGATCCTTGCTCTCCTTATTTACACTCTTTTCCTGTAATATTTCTGAGCTAAAGGAGTCGTAACGTCAGCTCAGGCTAACGCCTGGGCGTTGATCCAGACGCGGTATGAACATTACGGCTGCTGTGTATTTATTGAAAATTAGAGAAAGTAGATATACAGGCCGCCGTGCAATACGAAGCGAAGATGTAGAGGTGGTACATCTGCGCGTGTGTGTCTGCGCACCACGGGCAAGGTCTGTTAAGGGTCAGTGCCTGTGACATAGAGTGTTGTCGGTTGATGGTACGCAGTAACGGGCTGTGTGTTTTCACGAGGACTCTAGTGGTTTTTAACAGAGCCCCAGACAAACAAGCCCACCGTACGCCACTGATCAAGCAAATTGTTTAAAAAACAATATTTTCGATACTGGCAAAGTCAGAGACAACTTCTCGCAAACCGGTAAAATTCTTAGAGAATAACGCGGATTAATTTGAACAGTGTGCACGACTGAAACGACAGGCTGTTGGAAAACAGGAAACGTTACATTCCAAAGAAACCCGGAAATACCCACACTGACAAGGCCATCAAGACAATAATTCACTAGAAGAATAGAAAATGCTATAATTTCCCAGAAAAATGGAGTAGCATTTTCTCACGCTGCCATTGATACAACAATATGTGAAAAAACAACCACATGAAACACAAGTCAAAAAGTTGAACGAAAAGCATGAATATTCCTCACGATCTGTGTTATATTGGTTTCATGACTGTCACTTTTTAGCACAAAAAAGCAGGAGAGCACAGAACAAGGAAAGAAATGCTACATCGAAAACAGGGAATGAAAATATCTGTGCTAACACTTGCTCAGATTCGAAAGGAGTAAAAGTAATTAAACGTTTAGAACTCCAGCATAGAAACCAACTAAGGCATCGGGAGCTCGTTGGAAGAGTATTGCTCGAAAAGTTTCTGAAGTACGTAGATTGTTAGCATCGTGTGTAGGTTTGGTGAAGTGTACGGATCACGTAACCACCTCTAAAATAAAATAAAACGTCGTACCGACCCACGCTGACGGAACTTAAGGGTTGTTCTAAAACCAGTAGGCTGTCCAGTGCAGTGACCCATAACATTTTCCTCGGCGCTCTGGTGTAACGAAAAGTAAACTACATTTTGCGAACTGCCCGACCACACTAGTCTATATGTATTCTCTGTCGGAGCACAGTTAAGCGTGCTGCTTTGGGAACATTTCCATTCGTACAAGCAATTGCGTATCAGAAGCAGACCACGGTCAAGGTTCAATTGGCTGTGACGTCATTCTAGGTCTCGGTTATTGCAGGATCGGTCAAGTATTCGGTACACGTGACCAAAAATATACAGCGTGGGTCGTGCAGGACTAATTCTATTTTAACCCGAATGTGCTACCTCCAGTCAACAGCGACTTTTTCGGGTGCCTACCTTACCTACCTGGTGTACCTTGTGGATATTCGGAAGAAGTCCAGGTGACGTTCTGCACGTCATCCCACGTGTGTGGAGTCACGCTGCTGGGTGTCTTCTGTGGGACCGCAGTTAGCAACCAAAGAGAGAGCCAGCAGCGAATTATCTGCACAGTGCACGTAACCGCTGACCGCTGGTCAATCTGGTATTCTTCTTAAATGAGAATCAAGCAAGTTTTTGAACTCTATAATTTTGAAATCAGTAGCGTTTCGAATATGCCGAGGCATTTTGTTAAACGATCTTGCTCCCCGTAAGGTGAAACTATTAGAATATTTTGTGGCCACGGCTTTTCAACCATCTCTGCTTGGGATGCGTTTATCACAGGTCCTTCCAGTTCTTTCTGAGTGTCTGGCGACTATCCATTCACTCACATTCACTGTAACACGCTCCAGAATTTTCTAGACATATACGATTATAAATCGCTCGATTCTTTGTTGTATTGCATACAATTGGAGACAGCTAAGTCGTTTGTGGTAATCGTACTCCTGCATGCCTCGAATTCTGGCCGTGAACGATCTTTGGATAGCTTCAAGTTGTTCTAGCTTTTTTCTCTCTTTTTATGTACTCGCCATCCATAGTGTGAGCATTACATCTACTTCGCAGGACGAGAAAGTTCGTAAAACCCATCCACTCCATCTTTTTTCCACAGCGATAACTCTAGCAATATGTTCTTCCAAGGTAGGTCTCTTAAAACTGTCTTTCGTTCAATTTTATGCCCATCGCTGGTGGTACATATATATAGTGTGGATTCAAAGAGTGATTGATTTTTTCCATATCTTAGCAGTTCGAATTTTGTTTCAGTAAAAGTCATATTATTTGTTACCGACCATTGACAGATACTTTCCGAATCACGCTGCACACACAGCACGTGTTACATAGATTGTACAGTATCTAGTATTCGTGTATCGTCAGCAAATTACGAAGCGATTTCATAGTTACATCCGTACTCCATGTCATTGATCATGATGAGAAAGAGAACAGGCCCAAGCACGGTGCCTTGTGGTACTCCACTGAGTACCGGTTGTCTTGATGACACTTTGTTTTTTCACGATTACACTTTGAGTTCTATCTGACAGGAATGTTTCAGTAGGACAAGAAATTATTGTCCCAAATACCATCGTTTTAAAAAGGAGTTGCGTTACAATAGTCGTGACGTGCTTCACAGCATAACAATCATGAGCCGAGTTTTACAGGAGAAAATAAGAATGTATTGAATTGGTGCAAATTTATAAACATTGTTCACAGTAAGAACTAGAGCACTCTGGAAGCGCATAGCCCCGTCAAGCGAGGCAACAGTAACGAAAAATTCAATTTGACTTTAAAACCATAATTTTCCTTGTATCAACTCCAAAATCTAATCATTTGTGCCCTCTGATGGTATTAACAGTTTATGCTATTTTCGTGAAGATCCGTTCATAACTTTTTGAGTCATGCTGTTAACAAACATTATAATAAACATGAGTCACACATACAAACGAACGAACCAATCTGCACCAAAATTTAATCATTTATGTCTTTTAACATTACTAACAACTCCTATAAATTTCATAAAAATCCAATAATAGTTTTTTTTAGTTAGTGTGCTAACAAGCATAAATGTTAGGGTGCGCCTCGTCCCTCAGCTCCTCAGCTTTGAAGGCACAAGTTCTCCTGGCACAATTCCTGGCACAGGCATTCGCACGCGCAGCTAGCCTTGGCTGCTGCCACCCTGGAAGCCGTCACACTCGCTGACCTTACTGC
>LQNS02278143.1:2167077-2180903 GCA_001587735.2 Parhyale hawaiensis | reverse complement strand
TTCTCCTGCTCTTCACACTACTGGATCTTCAAAATTCTAGAATTAAGGCAAAAAGAAAACCTCGATAGGTGTATCCATTGTACCCTGTATACGAGATAATAAATGATATTTGTTTGTTTGTTTGTTTGTTTTTGCGGTCCTCTCAACAGGCTCCATTTCACACTTGACTCAGTTGAAACATGTGTAAACTAGAGCACTCTGAGAGCGCATACCTCCGCCAAGCAAGGCAACGGTAGCAAAAAATTCAAATTGGCTCTGAAACCATAATTGTCTTTGTATAAGCTGCAAAATCAAATCTTTTGTGTCTTTTGATAGTAATAACAGCTTGTGTAGTTTTCTTGAAGATCCGTTCATAACTTTTTGAATTATACCGCTAACAAACGTTATGACAAACATAAGTCAAACATACAAACGAAAGAAACCGATCTGCACCAAAATTTAATGATTTATGTCTTTTAACATTACTAACAACCCCTATGAATGTCATAAAGATCCATCAATATTTTTTGAGTTATTGTGCTGACAAGCATAAAATTAAAAACAGTGACAAACGAACGAAAAAAAGGATCATTAACAAACTTTGGTTCTTTACTCTTTGTTATATACCTTATAACTGATGTTAATTTCATAGGAATCCATCCATAACTTTTTCAGTTATGGTATTGAGAATAATGAAGCAGACAAACAAACAAGCAAACAAACAAACGGATGGACATATCTTCACAAAAAGTTAATCATCTGTTCCTCCTAACATACCTAACAACTCCTCTAAATTTCATCCAAATCGGTTCAAAACGTTTTGAGTTATGTTGGGGACAGACAGACAAATAGACAGACAGACAAACACAACGAAAACATAACCTCCTTGGCGGAGGTAATAAGAAACTACAATTAGTTTAGAGCTCTAATTTGGCTTATAACACATACAGTTATAAATCATTGCGCATGCAAAATATCAGAAAGATCAAACAACTGGAAGTGGATCAGGCGCATATTAATTGAAAGTTGAAAGTCACACTCCTATCCCATAATATCAATCAATCTTCATTACCTCCGCCAAGGAAGTTATGTTTTCGTCGTTTTTATCTGTCTATTTGTTTGTCTGACTTTCACCTAGATAACTCAAAAAGTTATGAACCGATTTGGACGAAATTTACAGGGATTGTTAGGTATGTTAGGAGGAAAAAATTAGTAAATTTTGGTGAAGATATGTTCATCCGTTTGTTTGTTTGTTTGTCTACCTCATTTTTCTCAATGCCATAACTCAAAAAGTTATGAATGGATTTTTATGAAATTAACATGATTTGTTAGGTATATGACCAAAAGTAGATGACCAAATTTAGTAATGATCCATTGGTTCGTTCGTTCGTTTTTCACTGTTTTTAATTTTATCTTGTTAGCACAATAACTCAAAATATAACGAATGGATCTTTATGAAATTTATAGGGGTTGTTAGTAATGTTAAAAGACATGAATGATTAATTTTTGGTGCAGATCGGTTTGTTAGTTTGTATGTTTGTCTCGTGTTTGTCCTAACGTTTGTTAGCACTATAACTCAAAAAGTTATGAATGGATCTTCAAGAAAATTGCACAAGCTGTTATTACTATCACAAGGCACTAATAATTAGATTTTTCAATGGAGTTTATACAAAGAAAATTTTGGTTTCAGGGTAAATTTGAATTTTTTGCGACAGTTGCCTCGCTTGGCGGAGCTATGCGCTCTCAGAGTGTTCTAGTTGATATATAATGGCTTAATTTCAAGTCGAACAGCTTAGTATTAGAATAATTATAGCCTGATGAATCGATGAAAGTGAAATCATCACACAAAAATCGGCTGTTTTTATACACATGGCGTCTTTTGTGGGCTAACATTTCGGGTTGTCTAGTGTTATACAGGATTATGGTGAATCTGTTCAGTGATGTCGAAAAAGCGTTGGCATCGATTTGTTCATGATCTGTAAATGCTGCAGAGGATAAATTCAGTATTTATAGGTTTTGTTTACTGGACTTGACTGATGCAGGGCACCGAAAAACGAACGTGCATCATTGTCCAGTTTCGCGCGTTCGCCTTATCTCCTTCCAGCAACTCACCCGTTTGAGCCTCCAGGAGGAATTTGTGATGAACCTTCCTCATTCATCACACTTTTGTTGCTAATATGCTTCTGAAGGAAACCCTAGAGCAGCCAACTCAAATTGCCATAAGAGATGACTACTCTCCGTTTCAATCCATCGGAGCAGCAAACTCCTTCTTTCCCCAAGTGACATACGAAGAAATATATATAACAGCGAGCAGTGACACATGACAGAATATAAGTAAATACCCCGCTGCTTATCCTGTCTTGTTACTGATACACCTTCAGTACATAGGAATTTTTGTGCTCAAGCGAAAACTGCTTCGCCAGAGGAAGAGAGAAAACTGAAATAAATAATTCTGCGTCTGCTGCATCGTGGAAAATCACCTCTCCTGTGCTTCGTTGATCATCTACTCCATTTGTACGTCGTGGACTGAGAGTATATATAGATTGACTATATGGAGAAAGTAATATAGTAATCAGTCTCCAAGTCAGTGCTATGAGAAACTATAAATATTTTCCTTGCGTGGATGTCTACGTAGGCACGTAGGCTGAGCAAGCAGTGCATTCAGTAGTAAGGTTAAAGATTTTCACTTTGGCCATCTACCGTAACGTGGTCTAATTTTCGCCTATCGATCTCCATCAGAAGACAACATAATTACGTCCTATTTTTCACTTATCTGTACCACGAACAACGTGACACGAAAGGTGCAAAGATATTATATACATATAGGCAAACGACGGCTTGTATTATATTGCTTTGATACATGCTGTAAAGTATGTGAACCTATTGCGTCCGTCAGGTACATAAATATTACACAAAGCTTGGAATCTTGCCTGGTTACTTGGCTGTATCTTACAAATTCTAGAGATAACAGAGCGTATTGCGCCGCGGTCAGCAATACATAATCAGACAAACTTGAGCATATGTTTCTTAAGTAGATACTGCAGAGTAACAGCCGCTTGCCCTCATCTGTACTGGTGAAAACGCAGGATGTTAATACGAAGTCTTTTGCATCGGTTGGACAAAAACTTGCTATTATTGCACTATTTCCTATTGCGTTCGTAATACTCGTAAAAGTTATTTGAATTGATGAGACAAATTATGCAAATTAGGGAGCCTTTTGCCCCAGTCAGGCACACTGACCAAGATCAGGCGACTACTTCTGAAATATTCACGGAGAGCGAAGACTTATGTTAGAGAGTAGGCACCTACACTGTAAATAAAATTCCTTAAATTTTACGGAAAATTCTGGGCATTATTGCTGCCAGGGAATTTTCCGTAAGGTTTACGGGAATTCCGTAATTTGCCCAGCAGTTGGGGAAAAAAGCAGGCTCGGTGCGGGGCTCGCATCCTCGTCATAGCGAATCTAAAGTCAACATCTTTACCACTGCCCTGTCCAGTGCTTCTACGAGAGAGCTGTAGGCCAATTAAAGCAGATGTTGTTGGCTGCTGATGATATTTACCTCCGCCAAGGAAGTATGCTTTAGTCGAGTGTGTTTGTCTGTGTTTGTCTATCTGTATGTCACGGATTTTTACGAAATTTACTGTAATTGTTAGGTATGTCTGGAGGAACAGATGATTAACTTTTGGTGAAAAACTCTCGATCTGTTTGTTTGTCTGCCTATTTTTCTTAGCAACATAACTCAAAAAGTTATGGACGGATTGTTATGAAATTTACACGAGTTGTTGAGGTATATTGCGAAAAGTTAGTAACCAAATTTTTACGATAATCTGTTTGTTAGTTCGCTTCTTTGTCTCTGTGTTAACTTTATGATTATTCACAAATTAACTCAAAGAGATATGAATGGATCTCTTTGAAATTTTTAGGGGTAATTAGCAATGTTGAAATACATAAATAATTGAATTTTGGCGATGATCGCTTTCTCTGTTCTTGCGTTTTGACTAATGTTTAGCAGAATATTTATTAGCAGCATAACTAAAAATGTTATGAACGGACCTTCAAGAAAATTACAGAAGTTGCAGTTACTCTCAAAAGGTATTATTCATTGGAGTTTTAGAACCAAATGGAATGTTTCGTTACTGTGCCTTGCTTGGCGAAGCTATGTACGCTCAGAATGCTGAAGTAATTGATGCATAATCTTATTTGTAAATGATTGATACAAAATTGTACATGGACGTTCAACAGTCACGTATTTGCTGAGTGTTGTAGTCTGATGGGAATGTAATTATATCGTTCACAATTTGTTCAACTTTAAAAGCTGGGTTCTGAAATAAACTTCAACAGTTCAACAAATCGCTTAGTTAAATAAGTATTACACAGCAATTCTGCTTTCATGGTTCTAGTTTGCATTCAGTTTATAAGTTTTGTCCTTTATAATGCAGCTTCTTACATTCCGACAAGCATTAGTCAAACACAGAAACAGACCAACCGATCATCGCCAATATTTAATTATTTATGTATTTCACCATTACTAGTTATTCCTGAAAATTTCATGGAGAACCGTTCATAACTTTTAGAGTTATTTTGTGAAAAGGCATAAAATTAAACAAAGAGACAAACACGCGAACAAACAAAAGATCATCGTAAAAATTTGGTCACTAAATCTTCGCAATATACCTAACAACTCATGTAAACTTCATAATCCGTCCATAACTTTTTGAGTTATGTTGCTTAAAAGAAAAAAAGCTGACTAACAAACAGATAGACAGATCTTCACCAACAGGTTAACATCTGTTCCTCCTAAAATACATAACAATCAGAGTAAATTTCATTAAAATCCGTAACAGACAGATAGACAAACAGCCAGACAAACAAACTCGAAGAAAGAATACCTCCTTGGCGGAGATATATATCATCAGCAGCCAGCAACAGTTCCTTTAATTGGCCTACAGCTCTCTCGTAGAAGCACTTGAAAGAGCAGTTGCAAAGATGTTGACTTTAGATCCGCTATGACGAAGATTCGAGTCCCGCACCGAGCTAGATTTTTTCTCCGACTGATGGGTAAATTACGGAATTCCGTAAATCTTGCGGAATTTTCTTGGCATTATTGCTGCCAGGGATTTTTCCGTAAAATTTACGGAATTTATTGTGAAGTGAAAGTCAACATATACTATATTATCTTTCAACAGAAACGTATGATATTGTAAACGAGATCGTATTTGGTTCATATATCGAATAAAGTGGCAGTTTATAGGGAACAGCCATCTGGTACAACGCGAAGTAAGGGCAGGTATAGCCGCTGGAGAAAGGGCAAAATACGGAATTCTGCCAGTAAACCGAAATACGGGGCTTTACAAGTCACATTTACTGAGTTTTTCCGCTAAAGTTGCGGATTCTTTTACAGTGTAGTCTCTAGTGTCAAATACTTGTTTATGACGACGAAACATAACACCGGTTTTCATCCATGCGGTATCCACCCAACCCAATAGAAGCATACGGGCTAGAAATACATGGCAGAGTCAGCGCGGGCTAGCCGCTGCAGTGATTGTGGCAGTTTATTATCCTTACAACACAAAAATATAACTCAGGCAATACCTATTGTATATAACTGATACTCATAAGGTTATTTTTTGTAGTGGTTTTTAAATGCTACCATTGTTAGTATCTTCTATATCAGGCAAAAGCCACATTTTTTCACTTTTAATGGCATATTTTATGTACACTTATTAGAGGGACTTTACAGCACATCTGGCTTATATTGGTGAAGGACATTGATATAGCTCGTTTTGGCGTTTAGAGAGAGTACTGTGGGTTATGCACGGAAGATTAAAGAAACGGCAGGATGTGGAAGAAAATTGGGTATGCACGGGTCGCCGCGATACTCACGTGGAAAATACAGCCTACGTTTTGCAGGATTTCGACATAGCCCGTTACCGAAATACTGGAGGAATTTGATATGTGTCGATGAGTGAAGGGAAGGATTTTGCAACGTCTTACCAGGAAACTAGTAGTGATTTAGACACACTCGGTGCTAACCTTGCCTATCTTAGAGACACGGTGAGATATTGGAGAATGAAAATGAGTAGAGCATGCGTTCAATCACAAAGAATGTTTTACTCCTAATCCTAAAAAAGATAAGAAACATGTATAGGACTTGATTTCTGCTAATAATAGTGGATGTCTGCCAGAAGCACATCGCATTTCGGGATCATTGCTATATTTACATGCATTGCGATTCAAACATTTTCAACAGTACAATTGATAGTACACTAAAGTCAATGATTGTAATTAGAGAATAAACTCGAGCCTTTTCTTAGTTTTGTAGGAATTTACATAACCCCTGACGTTCACATGAAGGTTGACGGTTCAGTCGTCACCGTCCATGTTTATTTATTTACATTTACCGTAGCCGCTGCTTGTCGGTGCAGTAGGTAAGTGTAATCCGTTCAATTACAAAAAGCGTAGGGAAAAAACAGAAGGAATAACCAGCAGGAGTATTGAAAAAGCACCTTTACAGGCACGAGAATTGACCAATTTACCCAGGGGATTCAACCTTTTTCTTCCTCTGCCACGAAAAATTTTGCGGTCGTCCCCTGGCTGCGGTTTTTCATTAGCAGCAAATAAAATATACTGCATATCAACATCAGCATGACAGCAATAGCGCTGCGTGAGCCGAAGCCAAGGTTTTGATTCCTCTCCAGATATAGACGACTTGGTCCAACTTGTCCAGTATCTAACCTAACCCTAGTCAAGGTAGATTATAAATTTATATGTATTTACTGGGCATATAACCCAAGCCTAACCATCAAATAACAATGATCGTTGGGTTGATCCAACGATCCAACTTGTGTAGAAAAGCAGATTAGGAGGACTCTCTTTCACAAATTTAAAAGAGTCCAGTATTGATTCTTTCATAACGGGTATTAGATAACAATGAACCAATCTTATTAGTTAATACAGCTTTGTTACTCAATAGTTTTAGAGAGGCATGCATCAAAGAAATGCAAATTTAAACAGTTTAGGCAGATACCGTCCCTTTCCGTACTACACAATGAATTTTGCAAAGTGCCTTATTTTAATAATTCGTGAAACTTGGGTAGCAGCCTCAGCAAGCTCACGCCTCACTGCTCCGTTTGGTGCGCATCAAGCGCAAAATTTCATATGCCTACGAGCGATGCGTTACAGTGAGCGTGTGCAGTGTGCACCTTATAAGAACATGCGGAGAGGGCGCTGATAAAATAAGAAGCTTTGAAAACTGAAGAATAATTGAAAAAAAAAATCGAACCCATCAGGTAAAATGATAGGGACATAAACAATTCATGAAAACTTATTAAATCAAACACGAAAAGTTGTATGGGCATATAAACAAAAAATCCCAAAACTAAAACTTAGGGTAATATGGTAATCTAGTCAAAAATTGTACCAGAACGTTAAATACCCATACAGCAAAATATGAGCTTTCGAATATAGGAAAAAGGAATTACTGGAAAGCTGCGGCGGCTGGAAGGCCGTCGTAGTATTGGGATTGGAAAGAGATTGCAATGGTAGAAAATAAAGTTTGCGGGCCTATCGGCCGGTATAACCGTTTTATTAATTTTCCTATGGCATTAATCATCTCAAGACTGCACGTAATGTACTTTATTGATCGAATGTAGTATATACTTTTGTTGTTAAAAACCGTACTATCGGAAATTAGCCACTTCGGGAAAAATAGAAGGCTGGCTTGCTAAGAGGAAATCGGCAGTGTTCTCGCCTTCTTCATATTAAACCTCCTTGGGCGTGACTACCCGTAATGCTGGGGCCACATGACCATGCATTTGTGTGCCTCACTATAAAAAATGTAGTTGCTGGCATGTGTACCCACAGTTCATGTACAGGAGATAGTTGTGTCATATTCGAATGGAAGCGCTACGTCCTTGAATTTTCAGAATTGTGATGTCACAATCACTTCACGCCACTGTTGCAGCGAGGAATTTTGGTATTTCCACAGTGACGTAATTTTGACGTCACAACTCTGAAGATTTCAAAGGCGTAGCGCATGCACTCAGACATGACATAACTACTATACTAATGCAGGGGACACACTAGGCATTCGTACGAGCAACGCACAACTCACTCAGAAATCCTTGTTGTGTATCGGAACGACTGTAGGTGACACACTAGCGACGGGCAGCTGCTCTTCCGCCATACCAAGTCCGGTCCAGACCACCACGCACATGTTCCGCAGAACTTCGTTGCTCATGCTTCTTGATCCAAAGAAACTGCAGTTTTTCTCACTTGTTATACCTTATTTTACTTCTAGTATCGATACAACTAGGAATAAACAATCACTGTAAATGCAGATACCAGTTATATCGTGCTACAGCAATGCCCGTACTGCTAAGTGAGCTTAGGTTAACATTTTCATACTTCTCTTGACCACGCGTGCTTTCGAGGGCGCGGCAATGCATTCAATCAAATTAATTGACTGGCTTGGAAAGCAACTCCAAAAATGATTGACAAGTAAAGGTAACTCGATAATTTTCTGTTCCCCCAGAGGTAGTGCAAAGGGTTCAAACATTTATTTTATCTACGAACATAGACACAACTGTGTCCACAAGACAAATCGGCGATAAAATGTTTACCGTCAAGTGTCAACTCAGTATTCTCCGCAAGTGTCACTATTGTAGTTAAGTTTCCTATTTCACGTCAAATTTGCAGTAAAATAGAAATCAGAGTGGCTTAAAGGCTTTTAAAATGTCTATTAAGAAACAAGAAAGCCTCATGGAACGCCTAGTTTATTCGTTTTGCGGATGAACCTGCTCTGTTTGCTGCCTAAATCGCGCGGAAGTATCAAAATGGACGCCCGCGAAAACGCACAGCGCTGCGATTTGACGGCAGAAATTTGCAGCGATGAGCGAAAACGCCACAATGTGAACAGATTTTTGATTTCATCTCAGTTCGTAGGATAAGTAACTAAAAAACACTTTAGAAATAACAAAGAAGGCGGCTTTAAAAAGCACTCAGAATTACACTGTAGATACAAATTCGATTTACGCGGCTGTACGACCAACTGGTTGCCCAAAGAAAACCTCAAGCGACCTTTCGCCACGTAGGCGCAACTTGTCTGTTGCTAGCAGCAATTTTGCTGCTCGAAGACGTACGAGCTGCGCGTCCTGACAGCAAGTTGGGAGGATGAATGTCTAGTGTGGCCCCTGCATAGCCTAAGTGAACTGTGTGTGTAGCTCACGTGCTGTTTTGATATATATGTATGCTTAAAATCGGTAGTATAGATACGGCAGCATCAGTGACATCCGAGTCTCGCATCCTTGCAGTAGGTTGTCTGTGTGAATCAAGGAAGTTCGATAGAAGGAGGGAGCACAGCCACATTTCGCTGCACTGGCCAGGGAAGTTCTTTGTTCTTCGATGGATGCTCCCTTCCCACTAATCACAAGCTCTCAGCCATCCTTTCCCACCAATCAGCGACTTTCAGCCGTTCCTTCAGCCAAGTACAGCGTCAGCCTGATTTTACCCTTGACGGAAAAATCAGCTTCAGTTATCCGCAGCCGTTGCTACCTCCTTCTTGTTAAAACTCCTTGGTGTGAATGCATTGAGTGGCCTTGGCATATCAGTGTCACGTACTGCTGGGGAGACTCTGCCTATAAGGTACGGGAATCCCAAACTCTACGCTTGTGCAGCTGCGGTCACGAGTACATTGCAGTAGCAGGCTAATGTTTGATATTTTCTTATGAATATAACAAATCAGAGCAATTTCCATTTATACATCGACTGCGGGTTAAAGCGGTTTCTTGATTCCAAATTAGGCAAAGATCCGTGTATCGAAGGGAAAAACGGAGAAGTGACAATTGTACTTTTCGCGGGACTGAATATTGTAGGAACACTTTAGTTTTAACGTGCTCTGAGAGTCCAGCTCTGGCAATAGTACGCTATAGAACCCGTACTACGCCATATGCCTCACTAATTAATTTAGCGTCTCAGGTGTATAAACATTTTAACTTCTATAATTCTTTTTTAGATTCCTGCTCTTGTGGCAACATTTTCACCAGTCTTCGTTGTGCTAGGTGTCTTCTTTGATGAGATATTACACGTGTGATATCCAGGTTTGCCACGAAAATAACTGCTAAAATATTTTGATAGGTTGGGTAGACGCAAGAACCTTACTGATTCTGGAAAAGCTACCATAGCGAAAGATACGGCTAATGGAATTCCTTCCGAAGCTATAGCACGCCTTATCAGCCGCCATGTTGACACTGTGAAGCGGTATTTGGCAGACCCATCGCTTAGGAAAATTCGATTGGATTGTGGAGTGCTAAAAGCAGTGACTATACCAGTGATCTTCGTTCTGCGAGGACGCAATTGCTCAAGAAACCAGGACTATCGGGATAATTTTTGTTGCGGCTACTCTGGTAAATGTGCCAAAGGAAAACAAATGTTCGTTGATACAGGGCGTGGGTAAGAACCTTAAACCTCAAATACAACCTCCACTTTCTTCCCGACACACACACCCACAAAAAAAAAAAAAGAAATCTTGCACTGGGCTCAAGAGTACATGAATGACATGTTCACTGAAGAATTAAAGTAGGGTAACTCTTGATGACGGATGGGGAAAGGATGGGTTGGAAAAGGACATGATGGCCCTTGCGTTTCCGTCGGCTACAGGGAGGTGCAGGTATAATGATTTGGGTAGGAATAGTTGGAAATAAAGTAATTGAACCTTTTTGTGTGCTAGATTGTATAAAAATTACTTCCGCGGCTTGCTGTCGACTTCTTCAATCAACTTTATTCCTATGGTTAGAAGACATACCATTGCAGAAGCGTCGTAGGTTGATATTTTAGCACAATGTACCGTCTCATGCTACGAAAACAACGCAAGTTTTCTTGTCATTAATTCAGTGGCAAAGTTTGATGGTGTGGCCTCCATATTCACCAAATTGAACCCTATTGAGAATTACCGTAAATTCTAAAGCAGGCTTTTTACGCAGATGGCAAGCAATACACATCCAAAGAAGACTTGTGGAAAGCGATTAAGTTGACTGCAAGCAAATCCCTTCGTCTCAAGTAAAAATTTGAGATAATCTGTGGACAAAAAAAATAAATGCAACTTATTTTTCAAAACAAAGGCTCTTACGTAAAGCGTTACATTATTTCAGAATTTAGTTTCGTATTATAAATGCTTCGTCCATCAATAATCTCGATTATCCATATAGTATTTTAGTTTTTCTAATCCTTTTCAAGATTAAACTTTCATATAAACTCATTTTTTCCTGATTTAGGCTAATACCGGTGCAATGATACACCTAAATATTGAACGAAATACTGCAACGTTATAAAATTAAAATTACTTCGAATAAGGTGATCATAATTGAAGATGAGCTTTAATTCAATAAATCAACTACATCTTAGAAGTATCATCTTTTCCAATCTATAATGAATATTTCAAGTTTCAAAATTTTCTTAAACTAATAGCGAGGCACGAGGCGTACCTGGCTCTGCTCCCATCTTGAGGGCAAAGTACGATTATAAAGACCCTGTCTTTTGCTCGCACGCCCATAAAAAAGTTGCGCACATGATATATACATTCTACGAATTGCTGCATAAACTTCACATGAAAAATCAACGCTTCGATCAAATCTTGAAGAACAATCAATAATAATCACAGAGCAAACCTATTCATAAAAGAATGAACGACAGATCTTCGGCAATCAGATATGAACGCACCTACTATGGTTTTCACTGGCCGTGTTACACTGTTTTTTTCTAATAATTCTTAAACAAATTGTCGGTTCACTATGGTATTTCTACACAAACCCTTTTACAACCCTACCTAATTTATGGCCCATATAGCATATTGCTATATGTGTATACAGAGGAGTTTACTCATGTATATTAGGCCTATATTAAGCTGAAGCCTGGTATTCGCGTCTACACGTTCGAACGACGACCCAGTGTTGCCAGGTTGTCGAGGCGAATATCTGTAGACCGGAGCCGAAATATTTGTATTTTGCCAGAAATATCTGAAGATCTAAATACTTTCACTAACATGTCTTGTCTGTCATTTGTTTATAAATTACATTACAGACCGTTTCGAACTCTGTGAGTGATACGGCCTAAGGCAAACCTATCATCGATCGATGATAGGTTCTAGAAAATACCAGTCTTCGGTTGGCACATCCGACAAACACTCAGAAGTGGCTTAACTCTGTATATAATTCCCATTTAAAAAATCACTCACTTATCGATTTTTCTGGCATTAAAATCTATAAATATGCAGATTTTTTTCCTGAGCTACTGAGTTTCAGATTTTTTTTAACTGCCTAGGATCTACAGATATTTAGTGAATTGTTCTAAATGCATGACATTTCAAAAGATTCCTATAAGCATTTCCTCCTGGATTCAGGTTATTTTTTCATATTGTTGAATAAATGTGATATAAGTACCTCAGTCATTGTGCCTCATATTCTGTGAACTCCATTTTCCCTACATCTTTTACTTACTTCGTGTCAAAGACCACCTTTGTTATTTTCGTTTGTGGTTATGCATGTGTTACTTATGAGCCTCGGAAGCTGTATGGCCACTGTAAGGCCCAGATTAATACGATTACCTTAGTTGATTAATTATGAAAGCAAATGAAAGCCATAATTATACGCAAGCCTCAAGGAAAAATATGTAGACAACTCATGAATGCCAAAAAGTTACATGCTTAATTGCTTTGTTGAGCGTGTTCAAGTACTGATCGTATCTGTGACGCATAAGACGGTTTCTGAAATGGCATAGGAATCGGTTATTTCAGAGACTGCTACGTCTGCGTAAGGTAGTGAAATATTCAAAGACATGGCATAGATTTGCTCACGTATAGAGCAATTCAAATGTTAAAGCTTCGTTGCTTGGTCTGTTGGGGTTTGAAATTCACTGCCGACATCAGCATTCGTGCGTGTTGGCCTGCAGGCGCTAAGTCAGTTGTTAGTAGCTTTTTGTTTGATTTTCTTTAGCAGCGTTTGGGCTTCTCGGTGTTGCAAAGTGCTTCTTTTGGATTAAGCTACCTGTCCATGGGGGCCAGAGCGTGAAGTTTTAATACCATAATCTATAAGACATAAAAAGTCGCGGATCTTCAATGCCTCCAGAAATGAACTGCCAAGCCCAAAAACAGTTGGAAGTTAAACAACCTGATATTTCTTTATACAGAAGAGTTGGGGAAAACCCGTTATAAATCGTTTACCGCATGCCCACTTGCCCAGGATTGAAAGGAACACCAACGTAGCTATTACACTAATTGTTACTCTGCCGAAAAAAATTGTTTAATGCAGCGTAAGAGTCGCTTCAGACGGTGACTAGACGTTTATGTTCTTCGACATCGGGCAAGCAGTAGTAGTAGAAGTTTTACTAGCGCATCAGGGACACAACGTCTATATCGCGCCGAACTGATCCTGTTGTTTAACACAGCGTCGTCCGCCACTAAAGCGCGTTTTAAATTATCAATGATTTTTGTCTCGATTTTTCTGCTAGCAGGTCTCAGAATGGTCAGTGCGCTACTGACAGGAAAAAGGCGCAAGTTGTGCATCTCTAACCCCCGGGCGCGGCTGAACGCTTTCGCTCAGCTACGCTGCACAGGGAAGGAAACGAAATACAAGAAGGTAGAAGTCTAGCGGGAATAGGTCGGCCACCTCGATCGGCAGCATACCTCCCGAAACAGAAGGGGAAGTATTGAGAGCCTACCTAACTTTACAAAACTAACCTCGTCTTGTCACCAAGATAACTCAAAAAGTTATAGATGGATCTTTACAAGGATTGTTACGCATGCTAGGAAAAACAGATGATTAACTTTTTTGTAAAATAATTCAAAAAGTCATGG
>LQNS02278143.1:2153086-2164306 GCA_001587735.2 Parhyale hawaiensis | reverse complement strand
AACGCCAGAAGTGCCTTCGTAGTAAGGACTTTAAATAAGTTTATTTACTTCGATTTACATTTAAAATACGCCGGCAAATAACCAGAGAAATGAACAATTACTGCTCGGCTTTTTAAAACCGTTAAGAAGTTTAATAAATTTCAATTCACAACATGTAAGGTAGAGAAATTGGCAGTTGGCGCACAGGAGCTGAATGAACGTCTTAGCGATATAGAGGGTAAAAGAAATGTGTCGCTAAGCTGCTCGGGAACCCTGGTAAAGTACGGCTGCGTTCAGACCACCTCCATATAAACGGAATACAGCCAGAGAAATTGCGGACCTATAAAAATAATTTTTTATACTACCCTTACCTAACCTAACCTCCTTACCTAACCTCCTTACCTAACCTTCTAACCTAACCTAACCCATCTTAACCCATTCTAACTTTTCTAAGTTACCTAACATTACCTAACCTAACCCAACTTAATCAGCCATACAGCGAGCAGCGCGGCGCACCAACTTGAACGCCGCTCACGCGCACACGATCTGCGTACAAAAACACGCACACAAATCGTCGAGAGACGATAGTGCTACCTGGTGGGCATGTTTCCTCTGTTTTATAAGCAGCTTGCTGGCGTTCATGCCCCTAAGCTAGCAGTGATCTTCCGGCACCTGATACAGTTAGGAAATTTTCCCCGTTGTTGGCGTACTGAGAATGTTACTCCCATTCCCAAGGATCCAGTGTCGCCCCATGTCGCCAACTACCGGCCAAGTACGCTGACGCCTATTTTGTCGAAGGTGTACGAGAAATTGATCGTTCGGAAACTTGGTCGTTCTGTTGAGGTTACAGGTTTGCTGCCTGCTGTCAGTTTGCGTACAGAACTGGTTTAGGTTGTTGTGACGCAATGTTGTCTGTGCCACACCATGTACAGTCCGCCGTGGATTGTCGGTCTCGAGGCAACCACTGGGGTCTATTTTACAAGCTGGAGTCGTTTGGTGTGGGTGGTAGGGTTCTGTCTGTCATTCGTGATTTTGTTTTGAACGAATGGAGAGTGTGCTTGTTGACGGTGTTTTGAGTGCCTCAGTGGCGGTGGAGTCTAGCGTCCCTCAGGGTAGCCTACTTGGCCCGCTGTTGTTCATTCTTTATACTAGTGATATGTTCCCGCCACTGGAAAACGCAATGATCAACTATGCCGACGATTCTACTTTGATAGCAGTGATACCTGCTCTCCGCATGCGTAAGGCTGTCGCCCAGTCTCTGAATAGGGATTTGTTACGCATTAGTGCAAGGTGTTTGGCCTGGAGTGTAAAGCTGAATGCCAGTAAAACCAAATCGATGATTATCAGTCAGTCTCAGACACCTCTATCTCAGCATCCACACTGGAAATTGATGGCATTTAGCTTCAGTAGTCTAGCTCCTTGGAGATTTCTGGGTAGTCTTTGAGAAGCTTACTTTTGAGCAACATATTAGGCGAGTGGTGTCACGTGCTTCTAGTTAAACTGGGCTCCTGAGTAAGGCGAATTCTTTGTTTGATGACAGTGAAGTTATCCGCAGATGCTTTTATGCTTTTTTGCTGCCTGTGATGGAGTATTGCTCCCCGGTCTGGGCTTTAGCTGCTGACAGTCACGTCTGCTGGACCGACTTGTGAGTTCGGCCAGCAGGCAGTGCGCGGATAATGATCTGGTGAGCCTGTCCCACAGGAGATGGGTGTCCGAACTTTGTATGTTTTATGAGGTGTAGAATAATGAGAGGCATTAGTTGTATTCTTCTGTCCTTGCCCTCAAGGTCTCTGGGAGAATTACACGTTCTGCGGTCGGCGCGCACTCTTCCACGTTGGAGAATGTTAGGAGCAGAACTAATCAGTTCAGACGGGGCTTCGTACCCTTGTCTGTTAGGGTATCAAATTTATTGTTAACATTGGCTTTCGGTCGCAAAGTCAGCAGTTAACAGCTTTTTTGTTGGATTTCATTTAGCAGAGTTTCGGGCATCCCGGTGTCGCAAAGTGCTTCATTTGGGTTGTACTACCTGTCCGTGGGAGCCCGATCGTGAAGGTTTAATAATAATCATAACAATGCCATGAATTAATCTTCCTTCCTCGTCGGAATAACGCAATTTCAAATGTTGTACATAGACCACCATAAAAGAAAGGGTTAAGAGACTCTTCAAAAATGCCACCTTTGTTTGACTCACCGTCGACGATTGATAAGAAAATCTTCACAATACTTTTCAATACCCTTTACGCAATAGTGGGTGCCCACTAACGCAAAAAGTGCCCAGTCCGTCCACTTTTCACTTTGGCGGTCACGTTCCGAGACCACAGTTATCGGCGAATGAATGCCACGCTGCAGCCAAGTCCAGACTACCGCTCATAAGTGCGAAAAACGCTTGTGCGATTTCGCAGAACGCAGTGAAAATCTCACAGCAGGGTCCACACTGTCCCACGCTGCGTGGTTGCGGTCAGCGACGCTTGACAATTTATTAAGCGTAGATGTTCAGTAGAACTGAGTTGTTCACGCACCTTGATCCAAAGAAACTGCAGTTTTTGTCGCTATTAATGATTTATTTAACTTCTAGTATCAACACAACTATGAATGCACTGATTCTAGATGTAGATACTACTTTTATGCTTTCTTCAGCAATATGCGCATACTGCCAACTGAGCTTGGGTTGACATTTTCACACTTTTCTTTACCACTCGGTATTGTTTTCGAGGTTGTCAAGTGAATAAATTTTTATGTGCTCGACTATTTATGTTCCCCATACGTAGTGGAAAGTGTTTGGGCATTTAATTCTTGGTTTTAAACACAACTGCATAACCTCAAAACGTCTATAATATGTTTACCGTCAACTCAGTTTTCGACACAAGTGTCACTAGTGCAGTGAATTTTTCATATTTCTCGTCAAATTTACAGTGAATTAGAACTAAGAGAAGCTTAAGGCTTTTAAAATGTCTATAGAGAAGCAAGAAAACCTCATGTAACGCATAATTTATTCGATTTGTGTGAGAGAAACACAACGCATCAGGAGGAACCTGTTCTGTTCGCCACCGAAATCGCGCGAAAATATCCAGCAAGTTGGACGCTCGCGAAAACGCTCAAAGCTATGATTTGACGACGAAAATTCGCAGCGATGGGCGAAATCGCCATAGTGTGGACAGATTTTGTCGGTAGTCCAGACGGGCCTTAAACTATACGTCGTTGCGATTTTAAACTAACTTAGAAATAGGAGCTACACTCAGAGTTTAACCAATGACCATTGCTGCTTGCCAGAGCGTACAATCTACAAAAAACTACTTATACTTCTGATATTCATCATAATGGTAGAGCCCGGTGAAAACCGAAGCCTTGTTCACGGTAAAGTGATCGGATGTGGAATTGTGTGGAGGTGCGACTTTTGCGTTAGTGTGCATTCCCCATAAGAAGCTTTCCTATCTACCTTAATTTTACACGTAAAGAATTCAGCAAATACCGTAAAGTAACAACTAAAAGGTTACCTCCCAAAAATACACACGGTAGCAGGCAGGAGTTTCATGAGATGAGTCGGCCCACCTTGTGGAGCAAAAAAAAGAGGTGACTAAGGACTCTTACCTTAAGCCGCGTCTACAGTCTACACGATCCATCGCTTCATCAATCACAAACACATTAATCGAGAGGCAAAAACACAAACACTTCTCCTCTCTGCCCAAACGGAATCAAACAGAAACCACGAAAACTTCAAGGTCACGATGCCAGAATTCACCATTCCATACTATTAACTACATTCCACAATCGCTTTATTATCGAGATATTCATTTCAGTTGTAGAAGCTGTCTGGCGGGTAGAACTATATTTTCACTGGCGAAAAATATAGCTAATAATTCACTCACAGGCAATCGTCTCACACACGAATATGCAGATGATTATACAATAATTTCTCATTTTTTGTTTATTAATTTCTTGACTTTCTGCTGCAGTTCACAGTGTCTACATCCGTTTCTTCCATTAAAATGTAACTCGTGCTCCATTGTAGCCTTTAATAACCAAAAAAAGAAGGAACAGACGTAACTTGACATATATGCTACAGTTATTACTAATTGGCAACATATAGTTGCTAAGTGCTTCACGCTTTCTAGAAGCTGGAATTAAGCATGCACAAAATTCACAACGCGAACCCTAATCATTAAAAAGCTATTCTTTGAAACTTTGTATTTGCAAGCTCCCGCGAGTTTGTGGTGAAAGTCTTCCAGCATGTTAGATGACCATCACAGCTCGCCGCGAGTGTCTGTTAATCAAAATCGTTCGGCGAACACAAACTTCGACGAAATGTTGGATCGTGTAGACGCGGCTTCACTCTACGTACTATCCTCGTTAACAGGAACTGCGGTCAGCCGCAACGTCTGCGGAAAAGGCACTCGGAGTAGCCCTTGGGTTCGTGAGGCCCATATATATTCTGACTGAGATGGAGCCTGCCAATGCATTCCCCTGAAGACTACACACCCTACAGCTGGATACATCTGGACAAAGTAGAAACGACACCAATTATTCTTTGCCGTCTGAGGTACAATGACGAGGATTTCAAAATGTGTGGAAATGAATTCCGAAAGAAAAAATTAATCCGATGTAGTAGAGATGTTAAAAGGTTAACCGTTTGCCTCATAGCGTTGTCTACGTACAACATGGAAAATAGTGCTATGCCTACGAAAAATACAGATTAATTCATAAGAGAAATGGTTCAGAAAGACGTCCCGGTATATTTCTGAAAACTCCATTTCAAAAATTAGGCGAGCTTGTAATCAGATGAAGTTTTAGAGAGCAGAGATAATATGACACTCTTTACGACTTTGATGTCTCCGTACTCGCCATGTCAAGTGTGACTTGTTTGCCGCATCTTTTTCAGGGGCATCTCGTCAGTAAGTGATCGAGTGGCTTTGGCAAGACAACGCAGTAAAATAAGTACTCAGTCACCAAAGCAACAACACTCCCAATTCGCATATTTTGCATTCATAATCTGTGGACTGAACTTCCGCAGGGTATTGCACCCGCATTAACTAATAAGAGCCTAAGCGTAAAATAAAATTAGAGCTCTTCTTTTATATGTATGAGTGGTACACCTCGGTTCTGGGCGATCTCCTGCAGTGTCTCCTCTGCTATCCCCTAATGCACGCATGCGAATATTTAGTTTTACAGTTTGATGTAGTACAAGAGGAATTTCGTTTTGCAGGGGACAGTGTTGTATCGCGTGTGTAAGTCGGTGTGTCCACATCTGCCTGTCCCAAGTCGGCTGTAAGCAAGTAGCGACTTGGAGAGGTTTTGTTCTGTACGGGTGATGTTGCCTGCACTATGGGGCTACGCTCGTCAGGATGAATCATAGTTTTATATATGTGAATATTCTAGATATGTTTGGTGTTATTTAACTTCTCCTAGCGGCTCCCGGATACTCTCACGCTGCCACCTTTTGTATCAACGCCCCTCCAGATGCGCCCATCGACCCTTGGGGAACAGCCTCGCTCGCTTTGAAGACTATAATATACAAGTCTACTGGAACAAAAGGCGTCAGGAAGCAATGCAATACCGCCTGCCAATTTCTGTAATACGCAGGCATTGCAGAAATCTAGGAACAGAGGTTGGACTACGCGTTAGCTTATAAATCATCTCAGATGACAACTATAAGCGGTTTCAAGCGAGGTAAAAGGAAAGGGCATGTAGCAGGTGTGCCGAAACCACAAATGGAAAACGGAAAATCGCAAAAGCAAATAATAGGTGGAATAATGAAGAAAAATAACGATTGTAAGTGTGAGTACAAAACAGAAGGAAATAAAAATGGGCACAAAATGAAATGTTCCTAACGTCTGGTTTGGGCTACAGAAATTTATGGTTCTCGCATCTACAACAATGTATTCATAAAGTCTAGTCATTATACTGACCTGATTTGATAAGTTAGCTCATACGGATGATTCATTATGAACAGGAAGTTGTTATAACAACATAGAAAAACCCGAAAGAGACTTTTTGGCGCCGATGTTTTGGCGTCGAGTTTTTGGCAGCCATTTTTTGGCGCCCATTTTTTGTGCCGATGTTTTGGAGCCCAATATGTAGGTTTGTTTAGGTAAGGTTAGATAATGTAAAGGTTGGATATGGTTAGGTTAGGTTGGGTATGGTTAGATTAGGTATAGTTCGGTTAGGTATGGTTTGGTTAGGTTAGAAAAAGAGCCATATTAGAATACTTGCGTGGTTTAGCCCACAATCACGAGATGCATTATTAAATGAATAACTTTTGTCAATATTGTGTTGATGTTATCTTCGTTATTATGTGAAAGTTTACGTGCGCATTTTACATATTGTGCGACTATTTCAATGTTAGTTTTTAGATATTAATAAAAAATATAAGGTTTTATAGTAATTTCATCTACTCCATATATTCTATTTCAATTTCAATCAGTGCCAAAAAATTATGGCGAGAAAAAATCGGCGCCAAAAAATGCCAAACCCTAGAAAAACTACTCTACACTGTTATAGATGTTGACAGAAAAATATAAAATTGTTTGGCAGTCTATTTGCCTGCTGCTTATTTCTGTAAGTGTTCAGGCAGCATTGTAAAACTTGCATCTATCAATTCGATGGAAAAATATCGAAAAATTTCCTGGTAGAAACACGTGGAAGTAGTAATAGACTGAATGAGACCTGTCTGTATTTAATGTACGTCACTTGAATTGGCTGCTGTTCTGTGATGTGAAAAAATAATTTGGAATTTAACTGTTTATTGAGCTACGTTTTTGACATGTCTGAAGTTTTCCACAGATATTCAGAAACTATCCAGTATAGTCTCGCCCATTCGCAATTCTTATCCGATAAGACAACATTAATTCGGAATTTGTCGGTTCGTTTTGAAGATTATGCAGTAACGTCTGTACTTCCCACCAATTTTTGCTATTCTATGCCAAATTTACAGAAAGATTAACTGCTTATAAATTTTATAACAGACTGTTTTACGGAAAGTTTTTTGCGTTTTTATCTTCAATTTCACGAGTTTTTTCTTTTTTATAACAGTGTACAGTCTCGGGCACAAAAAACTGAGCCTAATTACTTTTCAAAATTTTAGTTCAGGTGGTGTTTTAGAGCAATTTCATTGATTTTAATCATAAATTGAGCTTCCAATTTAGTATGTGTGAAGCTAAATTATTCATAATATTGAAAAATATAATGCCACCCAAGAAGAAAATAAGCTTTTGGATAAAATTGCAAAAAGAAGAATTGGATGGATGAGACAGCGTGACCTGAGTATAAAGAAATTTTTTCCACTTTGACCAGGGAAAGAGTTAGTACTTTTTTCCTTCAGTGAAAAAAAAAATAATTGGTAAGCAATATGAACAAACCTGTGATGTGGTCAAGAAGCCAGGCTCAGATCGTCCAAAATCCTCAACACGCAAAGATAACTGAAGGCTGGAAACAACAGCTTTTTGCAGCAGAAAGGAAACCCTTACGAATTTGACCAAAGAGTTCAAAGCCACAGGTGGTAATTCTCTTACCGGAAGAACAAGAACCAGGAGCTTGAAGGAAAACGGTACATCGTCAATCAAGACAATTCGCAAAGAAACCTTTTGTTAAAGAAGAAATCGAAGGATGGGCAGAGATTTGTAACTGGATACGGCACCCATGGTTGAATAACGTAACAGGTTAACTCACCGCTTGACCATTTTGAGACGGTTCTGTGCATCTCCTCGTATGACGTCAGGTGGAGCGAAGAACGGCTGTGTTGCGCAAGTACTGTATTAATGGTATTCCTAATTCATTTTGTAGCGGTATTTTTACATCAATGGGCTGGTGTTTGATGTTTGGCTGCTCTGAACATGGAAAAAAGAATTTGTTGAAGCTTCTTCGATTTTCTAAAGATCCGGAGTAGCGGAAAAACTGGGTTTTTGGCAGCAAAAGAGTATACTCAGTTTTTGCTGTCACCGGTAACATTTACTGTACTCCAGATAGTTTTTGCCTCAGCAAAATGATAAATTACTACAAAGTAGTTATGAGTAATTCTTGCCACCACGGTAGCAGCATGCTTCTGTTCTCAGCTCTAACACCTTGTATCGCTCGCAAGTACCAAGCCAGCCGGGCAGCGAGCACTTTGCAGATCTTGGTGTGCTGACTCGGCAGTTGTGTGTGCATGCACGGCGCCGTGGCGGAACTGCCTTCCTCATAGAAGAGTGGGTGGGGGTCTCGGGCCATTTGTTCCTTCCGTCAAATTGGCGCTATAGTTCTTGATGACCCGAGGTCGACTGCAACTACTCTTACTCATATGAGGCCAGTGGGCTACATACCCGCAGCACAAACCAGTGCATGAGGATTGTGGATTTCCCAGGTAAGGGTGTGGTCTAAGTTGACTTTGCCTTTACCTTTAATTTGGTTTCCCTTTCAAATTTTCCCAATTAACCATGGACAACACTAATTTCTCTTAATGAAGTTATGAAAATTGATATAAAATCTCTCTTGTTAGGCTGTGAATTCGCTTGTATCGCAAAGTTGGCCCCAAAATTACGTTTCTCTTCAAAAACTTGAAAGAAAATCGTATGAAGACGGGGAAACTGTTTATAGTAACTGAATGACGGCCTTTGTAAGCCTCAAATATTTGAAACTTAAGCTAGTAAAAACACACCTCCGTTTGACAATTTCTAATATTTGATTAGAAAAGCTCTTTTTTAATCAAATTTCACAGATATAGTTCTTAAATTTGGACTTACAATTACTGCTAGAGTGTTTAATAGCTCTCCGATAATACGTATGCAGCTGTGTTTTTTTATTTTTTTATTTTATTTTGTTATTTTTTTGTAAGCCATGTTCTTCCTCTGTAATTTTTGACGGCAGAGTGCACTAGTACGGTATGTAAAATGATAAAGTGATGATTGCGAAATAAGCCGTAGCAATACTGAGGAAGCCGTAGCTATGTTATAGTAATTGATTTCCTCGTATTTCGAAATATTTGTTTGACATTTTATTGCCTTGTTTCTATCAAATGGATATTTGTATCGCACAGTAAACAGCTGTGATCGTGCAGAAATGATTACCCTTCTTTCTTCTTCGTGGAAGCCCACCCTGACTGTACTTAAAGCAAGTAACAGGCAAGAACTTATTAACTCGGTTTGATATCTGTCGCTCCACTTGACGTCACAGCTCGAAAAGAGTGGGCGGGCTTAACACGCTATCTGCGCGTGAGTTAACCTGTTATGCACTTCAGCCATGACGGCAACCCCCCCCCCTCGAAATAATAATAATAATAGTAAGAACATTTATTTTTTATCTGAAGACTGTGTCCCACAAGGTTAGGACACAAGACTGTGTCCAACAAGGTTAGGACACGGTATCCTGAGGTTTTCATGCTTAGTACTAACATAAGAATACGTAATACTAAAAAGTAACATAAGAGACAATTGGCATTAAATTAGCAGTGAATTTACTAAAGCAAGGCTCGCATCTAAATAAGGAGATGATATTGACACTATTTTCCGTTAAGAGGGGCGTTGGTTACACAGAAGTGATGTGATTTTTTTTTTTTAGATTATGAATTACAGTATGCAGCCTAAAGTAAGGTAGGGCGAGTAGATGCGGATTAAAAAATGCTACGTTTACAGGGATTTGAAAAAAAAGGAGAAAGGTGCGATGGGAAATTTAGAATATATAGACCAGCTAACTATATTCAGGAGAGAGTGAGAAACAGACATGAATTCCAAGAAATAGCTAGTAATGCTAATAATGGAACAAAATTTAATTAAAATAGAATAGATAGATTATATTACAGTGAAAGAGACGCTGCATATTTCCAATTTAATTCAATTATATAACTGTGATTTCCCTATTTGTAATAGACAAGGATTTATATATGTAAAACAGCCTGTGGGGCATTCAACAAGTTATTTGTTCGGATAAGTCACAGTTTTCTCATGTGAGTGATGCTCGAGAATAGTGCCTTTGAAGATTAGGTCAGAAATTCAGGGTTGACTGTCTTCATAAAACAGTTAGGCATGGAAACGAAGGGATTCTGGTTTGAACAGCATTTTCATTCCTCAGTGTTGGAAAGTTAATTCTGTGCAATAAGAGCGTCAACGGGAAAAAGTGCAGTCATAGCGATGCCACACGCTAGTCAAAAGAACGAGTATGATCATCTTTTTCGTCCGAATGCGTTGATGTGTCCATTCAAGTAGCACACACTTGCAGAGAAATTCGAGTTATGAATCCCTCCAGATATAATCATATCCACGAAAGTTAACTAACGGCACTTGCGGAGTAAACTGAACAGACGGAAAACATTTTTACAGCATTTCTTGGCAATCTCATAGCTGTGTTTACAAGAATTCAACATAACGTTCGGACGAAATGATGACGATACTTGTTCATTTGACTAGCGTGTGTTATCGCCATACATGGCTTCCTTCAGACCGCTCCAAGGTTGTCCCCTTCCTGGCCGAGACTTCAAGAGAAAAAAATGTTTGCTGTGGTAAATAAATAATCAAAATACGCTTAAGTTCAATCTTTTGACCCAGCTGTGTATAAGAGACGTACGTGCTTTACTAAGCTGGGCCCAGATTTATCAAGCTACTTACAAAGTTGTAAGTCGTCAGTTCATCTTGTATTTCGACTAAGGGCTTTGTAACTACGGCCAGATTTATCAAGCTACTTGCAGTTTTTGAACTCGTTTATCTTGTATCTTGACTTACAATGCCTCTCGCGGTTGCAGGAAAGAAATTTTTTTTTTACCTTTTTTGCCTATCCTATAAAATGTAATTTTTCACCTAAAAAAAATGGAATTCAATGAGTTTTCAAGCTAAGAGAAAACAAAGACAGTTTTGGAATCCGTGAAACATTTCTAACAAAGATGCAGAGCAAGATCTTCCATTTTTTGCCCTCATATTTCTTTAATTACAGCTCAAAACCGAAAAAAATTATGCTTTTTTACTATATTTCAGTTAGCGATCGAAAATCGCATATCGCAAGAAAACGAAATAGAAAATGGAAATCCGGCTCTGCATCTTTGTTAGAAATGTTTCAAGGATTTCAAAACTGTCTTTGTTTTTTCCTAGGATGAAAACTCATTGACTACTATTCCTTTGAAATTTCGAAAAAATATAAATATTTATTTTTTTTTATTTAAGAAGACCTAAAACGTGATGGTGTTAGTAGTATGGGACCTAGAGGGCGATTGACCACGGTGCGCTATGGGGTCCTTATATAAGCGTCGAGCGGTACGGGAAGCGGAGGAGAATCGGGCGAGTGCAG
>LQNS02278143.1:2138324-2150829 GCA_001587735.2 Parhyale hawaiensis | reverse complement strand
CTCCGACTGCACTCGCCCGATTCTCCTCCGCTTCCCGTACCGCTCGACGCTTATATAAGGACCCCATAGCGCACCGTGGTCAATCGCCCTCTAGGTCCCATACTACTAACACCATCACGTTTTAGGTCTTCTTAAATAAAAAAAAATTTGTTGTTAGGTATATATCCTTATAAATATTTATTTAGATTAGATTAGATATGCGGCAGTAGACGAACCAAGAGGCCCATTCCCAAAGAGACATCGGGGCTAACACCCCGGCCTCTTTGAGCTATTGCCATTATGTTAGTAGGATATAGAGGATTGGGGAAACGAGAGGAGAAAAAACGGAAGACTTAATTTATATATATGTTTCCCATTATCTCAACAACTAAAGTGTAAATCAAAAGAGTTGTATGAGCAAAATGTGTTTTTTTCAAAAACATATACTGAGCAAATTTCAGAATAATCTGTCCACAAATAAAAAAGTTGGCTGATTACTGACTTGACCTCCTTAACGTGGAAACAAAACCAAAACTCTGATATTATCCACCTGCGGATCGGTGCTACATTGAATGGAAAAAGCAAACCCACACCATTGCTTGTTCGTTCAATGGAAGACGTAAAGCGGCCGTTTGTTGGCTGTAATAGTGAGCTGTATCTTACAATCACAAGGCAGATAGAATACAACATTGTATCGTCGTTGTAAGGTACAACATTGCAAATTTTATAATCTAATGCTCTTGTGAAGTTGCAACTAATCCGACGAAAAAAACCTGGTTTCCTAAAAACTGCTTTTCATGGTGTTTCGCGAATGAAATTAGGAAAAATTGAAACCTGAGGCGGCCTCTATCACTTCTAAGCCCGAAGTACGGACGCTAAATAGCACTGTACATTCTCGATCCCGATTCCGTTTGGCTCCAGTTGTGAACGCTATATACCGTACACACACACACACTGTTTTCGCACTACTAATGAATATTCATTATTTACAGATACAGATAATATGATAGAATCATAAACAAATGTTCATATACCGCACAGAAGGAATAAGTTGCAGCGACTTTTATCACCGCTGGAAAATAAAAACTGATGTTGCATATTTAAAGTACCGCACGGGCTGGCTGCCGGATTCTCAATCTCATAGTAAAGTTATGAGCAGGCAGAGTTCAGTGAAGAAAAACCGTTGACACGGCTCAGACTTCTTTACACTGATCATAGCAACATTATTAGCAACAGTTTTTTTTTACTTTCAAGCTATGCATGAATAAATACTTGAGTTGACTAATTTGTCGAACTCCACAGAAATGATAAATCTTTCGAAGTCATGCATTCAAGATAACAGTTGTACACTTTTCATGCTCTTAACTCTGCAAAACACTTGGGAATCTATGACTCTATATAAATCGCTGTCAGCGCAGCATCTGCGCTCACTATATTTTTGCCACGGTCTTCGACTGTGCAGGCGGTAAGTTATCGTTTCACTAAAATAATACTCCTAGATGGAAACTCTAAATTTTCATTCTAATAGCCAGCGGACTGCTATTTGAACTGTAACTAGAGACAGCATACTCAATATTTAGTCCAAAAATTTAATTATCTATTTACTTTCCAAAGATGAAATATAGAGGAGTGTCACTAGCACCAGTAGGAAATACGTACCTCCAATCAAAACATATTGTTAGAGTTGTAAGGAAAACAGCTACTCCAGCATAAACGCATTTGTAAGCTTGTTTCCACAGTCGTATAGTGAAACGTAGGAAAGCGCTAAACCAAAATCAGTATTTGCCAGTCACGCACGGGTACAGCTAGCAGCCGTTCCTGTATTAACGTACAGCATTTCCCACCCGGAGCGGGCCGGGAACTAGGCTTCAGTTTCTTCTTAGGAATGGGCCTGTTGATCCTTCTTTTACCAGCTACCGGTATCTAATTCGAATCTATTTTACTCTTACACCCGCTTGGAAGGAAAACAAGCGCTCTTGTATATTAGCGTATCTTTCGCTCCTCTATAAGCAAATGAATGAAAGGAAAGGATCCCGCATGCAGCAGTCTCTGCTACCAGCTAAGTGCGACCGCTCAGTAATGCAGAGCTGTCGGACACGACGGCGTGGACACAAATATCCGCGCATATCGACTCCCGGCGTCGGAATAGGGCCCGGAAGGCAGTCCCGACATCGGAGCCTGAGAGACTCCACTTAGAGTTACAAGTTCTCTTCATTGAATTGCGGTCGCGCCATGCGAGGTTCAGGCAAAAATTGAGGCGATGGATTCACGTTAGCAATGTCGGAAGATATTCAAAATGACTGAATGCCGCGACGAGAAGATTAGGCCGCCCCTGGGCAGCTGCCATTCGAAGCTTCGGATTTGGTCCTGAATGTAAAGTGTAGACCGGATTCTAGGAAGTGTACGAGTTTCGTATAGAGCAGCGCCTAGGCTACTCAGTCAACGAGGATTGAAAGACCCAAGAACATTTTTTTTTTCGCTGAATAAAGAAAACTTATCGCCACTGCCAGTTCTCTGTGCTCGAAAAGAGTAGAAGAGTGAAGACGTCTATGTGCAAACGGTAACGATTCGTGACGCAAAATTACTGTACTTTAAATGTCTAAACAATGGTTACCCAAGTGCTCTGTGTTACTTACCCTACCAACAAATTCTTGCTAGACAAATTTCGTATTTTGGTAGCACTGAAGGCTTGCCGTTCGGATGCGATGCAGGTCAACATCTGTGTCGGCAGTACTGGTTTAAAATTCGTAAAGAACAGGAGGTCCATGGTGATGGGGTCCAGGAACCCCTTGTTTTAATGCGTTCGAAAATGAGTGACAGTTTCCCCCAAAAGGACTTTGAACTATTTGAGCGGACTGACAGTGAACCTCTCTTCCTCAAAAGCCTCGCTGCTAGTGAGTAGATTTTCATTTTCAATAAGACAGCCATAGGCAAAAATGGCTCCCTCGGTCATCACCAAAAAAGCCAAAATGAGCAGGTATCGTTCACAAGTAATTTGTGCCTTGCGATCAGATATAATCCGGCACTTTTACAAAAAGTTCAAAAGAAAGAATATAATTTCCGTGAAATTGGATGTCAAGAACACCTGATCGAGCCCTGCATCATGACAATGGACCTCGCCGCACAGTGACTCCAAGTAACCTTTTTTGGCAAGCAGAAATATGCAGTCCCTTGGCTCCTGTCATACAACAGTAGAGCAAGTTGCAGTACAGCGGAGCTGCATCAGGATACTACAATAACATCGTGGAGACATTGAGAGCGGAAAAACATCGCTTTCCATGAAGTATTGCTCCTGCACATAATTAATTGCTGTTCGGGGAGGCGTTTCGCTCAATCATCAATGCACCTGTTGGAGCGCGACACCGATGTGATGTGCTTGAGGAATCCGTGCACAAAACATCTATATGTGGGTGAATTTACCTTTCTGGGAGCCAAAAAGGAGATAAAGCTAACGTTCTTGAGAAGTCAGAAGTAGTTAAATGTCCCTGTCAACTCGCCCGCCAATATATGCATTATGACCTATTGAGTTATGGAAATTCTTGCGCCCGTACAAGCTGGATCTTCACGTTTGGGCAGCTTAAAAATTATGTAAAAAAAATCATGCTCGCCATACTGTAAGCTTGAGATTTTTCGCAAGAATCTGCTTCTACATAGTTAGAACCAATGATTGTTGTAGTTGTGTTAAGACCTTAGTGCGGATTTCCATGATTAGATAGAGAAATAAGGCCTGCACATGCCGCAACGGTACACGTGACAGACCATGCTAAGTATTCCAGTGTTTAGTTCTGAGATCAATTGAGTTTGGAACTCACTGATTATAATCAGACTATTTTATCAAGGCTGTTCGGTCTTGGTCAAATTCCTCTATGGCGGTGCCAATTCTGTGGGTATTTCTGAGATTTCTCTATATTCAGGGCATGGGCGGGGCTAAGATATGGGCCGAATAAAATCTCAAAATACCCATAGAATTGACAACGCAAGAGACTATAGACGTAGAAAATGTGGCTGGATTTACAGTGATTTTACGCGAAGATAAAATATTATGTATCATTTCTGAGATGAACTCAGGGCAGAACAGGATGATGGGATCGAGAAACTAAACCACCGCCCAGCAGAAAGAAACGTTTCCATCTTATGCGCTCTCAATCACACGGAATAAAGTTTAATCGCCGAAGTTGCAAAGGCTCGGCCCAGTTTTTCTTACACTGACCCTCAATAACTTCACCGAGCGAAGTTTTTGTTACGCAGGGCGATAAAGATTCTAATTCTGCGATCAAATATATATTCGTAATGCTCCAAGTGATGATTATTGAAGTATTAGTCATTGTGCAAATTCGTAAAGAAATCGCATTCTCCTCCTATAGCAAAAGATTTATTTTTCACGATAGAATTAATAGCACAGGCACAAATGCTAAAGAACGAAGTTAGCACTTACCACGCCACAAAGACCGGCACATAGAGCGCCTTTCTAGTTTGTTTTTTACCACTAAATTTAGTTTTAAGAAGGTCCCTGTGTAATAGAGCCTGCCGAATCCATCCACTACAATCTTGACACAACTCAATCGGCAGTAAAACTAAGTTTTCTTTACCACCGAGCGCTGAAAGGAAACCGAGGGTGAAGAATCTATCAAGTTCCAAGCCCTCAGAGAGCCTGGAGCGACCCATTAAACCGATGAACAATTTCGAGGAAGTTGGACGGAGCTGGAGCGCGGAGACGGTAGGATGTTTGGCACAGGAACCCATGCTTCTTCTCAATGAATCTAACCATTCAATGTAATGGAAAACTTCTTTGGCAGAACTTACTGCTTTCACGGGGCACAATGGGATAGCTAGCGTCCTGATTGCCTGACTGGAAATTACGTCATTTTGCGAGCACTCATTTCAGTCCAAGTCTGGCATTGTTTTAGTTTTGTGAAAAGTAAAAGTCGGGAATGAGACTGCGCGCTGCAGTTTGAAAGCAGGGCCAATGTTGGCTATCAAACCGGACCTCCAATGGGAGTTTGGCTCAAAGGTTATTTCGATCAAGGCGATACGGCCCAGGCTTGGTGCTCTTGTTGCTTTCAAGCGCAGACACAAACTCTTGGAGAAAATAAAACGAGTTGCAAAGAGTCTAAGTGGATTTCAGTAACACCTGGAGCAAATGGAAATAATACGCACTTTGCTGAAAATCTCCGCTGGAATTTGGAGCGTTTCGTTCCTCACGGGATTGTACCAGACCTGTTCAACACGTAGATGAAACAAACTTATCAGGCAGTGAACGTATGAGGCAAGTTAAGTTCGTACACTTCAGTACTGAATTATTAAAACAAAAATGTAACATTGTTCGCCTATATGCGCATTAAGAATATTAATAATACATATTATTAAATTGTCAGATAATTATCCTCCTATATATACTGATGAGACTTGCATTACTTATTATTTTCATTTAAAAATAATGCATAATTTGTTCAGATATGTATTTAAATACTTACAACCAATCAATAAATTTCGTTGCGTGCATAGTAATTTGATATCAGTGAGTGCAATGAATGAAAAGAAACTACATAGAAGCAGTTTTTCTAAAAAAAAAAATAATTTCTCGCACGTGTTAATGTTGTAGTTGCATAGATAATAGTACTAGACTATATAGAGCACTTTGAAAGCTAGACTAGAGCATCTCCGACAAGCAAAGCAACGCTAACGAAAAGTTCAAATTGGTTCTGAAACTATTATTTCTTTTTTACCAGCATCAATATACTGTCATTTGTGTTGTTTGACACAATTAACAGCTTCTGTAATTTTCTTGAAGATCCGTTATAGCTTTTCTAGTTATGTTGCTGACAAATATTAGACAAGAACACGAACAGATCAGCCGATCATCGTCAAAATTTGATCATTCACTCTTCGTAATATATCTAACAGCTCATGTAAATTTCATAAAAATCCGTTCATAATTTTTTGAGTTATTTTACTAACAAAAATCAATTAAAACACAGAGACAAATAAACGAACAAACAAATCACAAAAAATCGATTATTTACTTTTCGTGATGTACCTAAGAACTCATGTGAATTTCATAAAAATCCTTCCATAACTTTTTGAGTTATGGTACTAAGAAAAATTAGGCAAACAAACAAAAGGTTGAAAGGAACTTCTCCAAAAGTTATTCATCTGTTACTCTTAACATGCCTAACAATCCCTGTTAATTTCGTAAATATTCGTTCATAATTTTTTGAGTTATTTTGGTAACTGACAAACAAATAGACAGATAACTCGACAAAAACATAATTTCCTTGGCGGAGGTAAATATCCTTACAAAGATTGCTTATTTAGAAGGACAATTTTTACAGTTGGGCAGCGAAATTCATAGCTTTATGACTAGCGACATTGCACCGAGTTCAGTATTATTAGTGCAGTCCAATGCTAACTTTACGTTGAATTTTGCTTGCTTTAAAAACTGTACTACCTTATTTGATTTGCGCATATTGCAGCCGGATTTAATTTGAAATAATTTAACCCTAAACCTTTTCATACGGCATCGGCATATTAAGAATACGGTAAATTTGCTTTTTGGTGGATTTATGCGCTAAGCCAGAACATTACGCTTGCAATACCGAAAATTGCTCTCACGGCTAAAGAAAATAAGAACTTTATTTCGCGCGTAGCTGTACTCTAGAAATACAATAAGGAGGCCATATTGGCCACCTGGGGCAGATTTTTTCGCCTCATTTGCCTTAAAGTTGCAGTATGGCGCACCGGCGAGTGGTCATGCACTGGAGCCTGCTTTGGCTGATATTAAGTGTACCAAAAAAGCGTTAATGAGCTACCAAAGAAATTCTCAAGATTTAAATCCTCAAGAGCCACGGTCAAGTACACCATAAAGTGGAGAAAGGTAAACACGATGGAACAAGGGTGACCAAAATTTTGTCGCTTGCTGCCTCTTCCAAGTTCAAATCTAGCTAGAGACTGCGATTACATAGAAAAGCTAAAGCTTGAATCCCAGGTGCGGAAGCAGTTTGAAATTGCAGAAAGCCCAAAAACGGCAACTTTGACACTCATCATGCCCTTGTAGCTTCACTTCAATGTGTTATGTAGTTAACACAAAATTCACATCGTAAGTGGCTCGTCCCTATCATATATTCAGGTGGTGCATAACTGCACAGGGTTCTTTTTGTTCTATTGTATTCCTATATGAGAAAGAACCCTTTACAGAGGTAGCACTGTCTCAGTAAGGCAGAGGTGTTATACCCTGTACACACGCTTCGTCAGAGGAACAAAGTTTCGTCATCTTCTCATCCGACTGCGGTAATGTGTCAATTTAAATAACACCCACGGACAAATTGTTATTATACTCTTGGTTTTACCACGGCACCCACGCCATGCGACGTGATCCAAGCAGTGAGACTCGGTTTATTGTGTCGCATCACTATATGGATGTTTTATCTCGGCATTCCTGCCGGTAGATCTCAGTTGGCTGAGTGCGCTGCTACTGACGGGAAAAAAGCGTAAAGAAGAGAAAAAGATACAAGGGAGAGTAGAAGTGTCCCGCGGACTAGGTCGGCTATCTCGATCGACAGGCCTCCTGACGGAACCGAAGGGGAAATATAGAGAACCTATTTAACTTTACAAAACTAACCTTCTCAGCAGGAGTTGCGGCCAGCTGCAACATCCCCTGCGGAGAAAGCACTTGGGACCCTTGGGTTCGTGAGGCCCAAATATATTGTGGCAGGGAAAGGACCCACCAGAATATACCCCTGAGGGCACCCGAGCGAAGAATCTTGAGTAATCATTCCATGCAATTTTGAAGAGATGTCCGAAATTTAACTAACGGCACTTGCCAAGCAAACTGAAGAGGCAGGTAACTTCCTTACATATTTTATTGCAAACTTAAAGCTGCGTTTAGAAGGGCTCCGTAAAGCATCTGAACGGTTGGCTGAGCAAACTTGTCCTTTTGGAAAGCGTGTGTACCAGCCATAAAAAAAAGTCACTTGACCAGACTCAGCAAGGGCAAGTAGATCCGCCGGCACTGGTTGGAGCTCGGGACAAATACCCAGTCAGTCGGACCAAGATGACAGCACAGCTGCAGTCGACTACAGATCGTCCCAGCAAAAGCGTCAAGAGACAACTAAACTCATACCATAAGAAAACAAGCGACTGCAATAACAGAATGGAAGCAACCATCTGGGTGGAAGCATATCAACTCAAGATCTCTCTTTTCTCGAAGCACGCAAAGATTGGCAACATCCAGGAAGTCAGGATTCAAAAAGTACACCTGGGAGGTCGTAACCTTCTTGAGTAGAAGGGCATGATTTAGGGTACCTCAAGAGAGCAAAAAGGGCTCTATAGAGCATGTAATATGTCGTAGGGGAGGTATTATGATATTCAGATATTTCAGAAGCAGGAACATATGGACGACTCTATCATGCCATTTTATGAAAATATTTCAAATAAGATGTCCGCACTAAAAACTATGTATACTCAAAGGGTCTTCCCCATCAGAAACATTCGTTGGCTTTTGACGTAAGATGTATTCTCTGAGCTTTATGTAGTAGCAACAGGTACAGCAATTAATTGCCGTAAGCAAAGTATTTCAAGCAGAAGGAATCATTAATTACATATTTTTGGCAGATCATAAGTCATACAAATTGCATGCATTTCTGAGGACGTGCTTGATTTACTAAACGTAATGTATCTCTACCAACGAACTATGTGCTTCAGTACGTCTGAGTCAAATTACTGTTTCAGGTCAGCTGGCATGATGATGCTAGACTGACGTACAGAACTACAACACCATGGATGAACTTTAAACTGAAGCATTTATCATGGTAGTGAAAAAAAGAGACGCACTCTGAGAGCTCATACTTCCGCCAAGCCATGTAATATTAACCAATAATTCAAATTCGTTCTGACACCGGGATTTTTTATCATCATCAAAATTTGGTCATTTGGGCCTCATGACGTTAATAATAGTTCGGGTAATTTCCGTGAAGATCCATCACTTTTTGAGCAAAGAATGCAACGGCAGGACTCAATAGGATTAAAATTAAACTTAGCCGTGACCGCACGTACCAAATTTACATCACATCGACGAGTCGAAGTATTTGCGTGTGGGACCTCAGACCTTCGTATGTTGTTTTCTTGAACACATCATCGTATTTTTTCGATTTATTTCATTCAATCTCCTGGTCATGACTGACCAGCTACTTGAGCTGCAAAATACCGTAGAATGTTGTCGCCAAGTACAGAAAGTTCGAGTAATAGGCTAACTGTTACTGTGGTTTCTCTTGCGTACAGAATTAGGTATAATGGTGCTTATATCTGTTGGTAAGGAATTAAATATGTTCATTGAAGTGCACTGTGAACTGAATATGAATCGTAAATAAGGCTTCAATTAAGAAAAAGAAGTTAAATCGGGTCGTCTAAAGGGAGCAAATTCGGTGCTAGTGCTGTGAAAAGTTCCGCCAGCATGCACTGCAATTATCTACAGATAATTGCTAAATTAGTATATATTCTCTTAATTTATTTATACGCTAGAGATGAATTTCGCAGTTTAAGACGATTTTTCAGGTTAAATTAGTTAAAATACTCCTAGGCTGCTCAGCCATAGATTCGTCGATGATGACGTCAGTTTTTTATGCTAATTTCTCGTGAGTCCTCCCGTTACGCTCTTTGCTCCCTGGTTCTGACAACTATAAAAACAAAAGAGCAGGCAAACAAACGAACGAACCGATCAACACCTAAATTTTATCATATGTGTTGTTTAACATTTCTAACTATTCCTGCAAATTTCATAAAGATCCGCTCATAACTTTTTGGGTTACGTCTGGAAAAGAAGTTACATTGCATAACAAACAGAGACAAACATGCGGATAAACAGATCACCATAAAAATTCAGTCATTTATGCCTAGAAATATTTTTAACAATTCGTGCAAATTTCATGAAGATCCATTCATAGCTTTATGAGTTATGTTACCAAGAAATACGAGGCAGACAAACAAACGGTTGAACAGATATTTACCAAAAGTAAATCATCTTTCCTCTTTATATACTTAGTAATTACTGTAAATTAGGTAAAGATCAGTCCATCACTTTTTGAGTTATCTTGGTAAAATGTACACACATAAAGAGGCACACTCCAAAGAAACCTAATCTCCTTGGCGAAGGTAATATAGCTAATGCATGTTAATCAACGTTGTAAAAGATATCTGCTGCCTGCCAGGAACAAAACCAAAAATTTCCATGATACCACCCTTGTTAACGAAGAGAAATCGCTGATCATCCTCTACAAGCTCAGTCTATACAGTTAAAAACGTATCCAAATCCTTGATAATAAGGCAGTCTGGAAGTGAAAGATCCGGATCGTACGTAAGATATTATGTAAGGCCTCATATCACGAGTCATTGAGATCCTGCCCTGTTATACTGGCAGTATGTGCCACTGCATCATGCACCTGGAGCACAGTAGGGCTAAGGCGCTATACACAATTGTATGTCTCGTCTTCTCAAGTCAATCAAGTAAGTGGAGTTTCATTGCTTTGAGTTGCATGCAGCAAATCTGCTCTAGCTGAGATGTTCTCATAAGCCGTGGGAATGTCGTAATGTTCAACACTGCTGGCCAGCTGGCATTCATACAAGAGAATAAAATACTTTTTTTTTTCACAGGAAAATGAGAGGTTTCTAATACTCTAATCCTACAATCTGAAATAAAATACAACTGGTACGTCTCACGGTCTCATGCGCGAAATAAATATATCGCTCGCCCCCTGTTCATGGTAACAAGTCACAATACGCTCTTCCTAAAATCGTAAAATATGCATATGGCAACCTGACGCCATTGAATGCACACTATATTTCATTCCGAAAATGAATCTGCATTCGCTTATTATCTACCTCCTCCATGGGAGGCGATGATTTTGTAGGCGTTTGTTTTTCTATCTGCAGTTCTGTCCATCTTTTGGCAACATAATTTTAAAAATGAGCAAATCTTCACGAACTTTACAGAAAATATTAGGACTGTCTGGTAGAACAGATGATTCATTTTGGTGGTGCTTCATCGGTCAGTGCGCATGTCTTAATCTGTTGGTCTGGCTTCCAACGACATAACTCAAAAAGTTGTCGACGGATCTTCGTGCAATTTAAAGGAACTCTGAAGCCCGGTGCCCACGTAACGACTTCCGTTGCCGGTAGCAGCCTAGAGGCAACTCATCTAATCCGTTTACGTAGCCGCAGCACGGCTTCAGGTTGCGCAAAATTTAACTGTAAAAAAAACTGTCGAAAACCTCAATTGCTACTGCAATTTTTACACGGAAGCAAGAGGCAATTGTGAACTTTCAACAATCGCTCCTAATAATGAGCAATATTCAGTCCACAAAAATTACTATTTCAAGAATTAGCGCGCGATGTTCATAGACGTCATGTTGAAGTCACGGCCACGACTACGCAGGGGGATTAGTCGAAATGGCGCTAGGCTGCTAGCGGCAACGAAAGTTGGTACGTGGGCACCGGGCTTTAGGAATGTCGTGTAGAACAGATGGTTCAATTTTAGCTAGGAATCAAAAGAAAGCCTGGATACTGGATTATTTTGTAATTTTCGTTACCACTGCGTTGCTTGGCAGTGGTCTCCGCTCTCGGAGTGCTTCTCCAGTTGTTTCTTTTAATAGCGACAAAAAGAGACCCAATACACGGTAAAAAAAGAGGGAAATTAAAAAAAAAAAAATAATTAGTCACCGTCTTACCCAGGAAGCAAAGAATGCAAAGGGATGACTCAATAGCTAGACTGAAATAAAACATAGCTGTGACCGCACGTAGCAAATTTACATCACATCGACGAGTCGAAGTGTTTAAGGTGTGGGACCTTAGGCCTTCGTATATTGTTTTCTTGAACATATCATCGTATTTTTTCGATTTATTTCATTTAGTCTCTCGCTCAAATCTGGCCAGCTACTTGAGCTGCAAAATACCGAAAAATGTTGTCACCAAGTACAGAAAGTTCGGGCTATAGGCTACCTGTTACTGTGGTTTCTCTCGCGTACAAAATTGGCTATAATGGTGCTTATATTTGTTGGTAAGGAATATTCTGTGAGGAGTACTGTGAAGTGAATATGAATTGTAAATAAGGCTTCAATCAAGAAAAAAAAGTTAAATTGAGTCACCGAAAGGGAACAAATTCGGCGCTAGTGTTGTGAAAGTTCCAGCAACATGCACTGCAATTTTCTATAGATAATTGCTAAATTAGTATATACTAGCTGGACCCGTGAAACTTTCACGGATTTGCAACTCCTTCAGACGGACCCGTGAAACGTTCATATTTTAGCATGGTAACACCACACTTATTCTTCAACTCAGGGACTCGATGTGTGATGTATCAAGTTCATCCTCTTGGTTGATAATAATATCCATAATTCCCTACTGTGGAGTAGCCAGGGGAAGATCGTGGGGGACACACTCCTTCCTTAAAAAGTTACACGCGCTCTTCACTGGAAATGAGGCCTTGAAAAATGTACCGCTTAGGGCCTAGCTTTTGTGTCTCACCCCCCCCCCCCCC
>LQNS02278143.1:2083921-2097869 GCA_001587735.2 Parhyale hawaiensis | reverse complement strand
AGGAACTGCGGCCAGATGCTACATCCCCTGCGGAGAAGGCACTCGGGACCCTTGGGTGCGTGATGCCCAAACATATTGTGGCAGGGAAAGGGCCCGCCACAATATGCCCCTGAGGGCTGGCCAGTATTGTGCCGTTTTGACATAACACGGCGCGCGATATTAGCGCACGCGACAGACCCTTGCCAAAGCGTGCGCGCACCGAGAGAGTGTTATACCAATCCAGCACGGTTTCCTGTGTACCAACGAGAAACACTTGTTTTGCTGAGCTCGTTTAGCACAGCTACTGCAAGCTTTTTTCGTTGGTGTACTAGGAGACGTTCAGGTTTCGGCACAGCACCTTTCCTGGGGTAGGGAAAGGTACGTACAGTACTCCCGGTTCCCTAAAGCTGGGTTCACAACAGTGTCTTTTGTTCCCTGTGCGCTGTACAAGACGTTTGAATGTTGAGTAACTTCCTTGTAAACAACAGAAAGGGCACAGCTTTTGCAATTTACTTCACTCTAGATTTAAAAAAAAAGAGACGTCCAAAATTTGTGACTTTGTCACATGGTAGACACAGAGCTGTGATAGCAAGAACGCAACGATGTTCGAATACTCTGCACTACGTACAAGGACCAAAAGATGGGAGTGTGTGAACCCTCCGCAACAAATACCAACGCTACGTCACAAAGCGAAGTCTGCTCTGGTCAGCAGGAATCTCATTACAGCACCGCCGTTGACGTGCCTGCAGTTCCTGCAACACACCTAACAAACGAACCTTAAGCAGTCATAGGAAATAACATTGGACATGTGCAAATTTCGTGATATAAACTCTAAACAAAACGCCGTTATATACACGTAACTCGCTAATTTACAGTGTAAAAAAGTCAAACGACTGGCAAGAGCTTAAATCTAAGAGTAAAGGGATAATGTACAGAAGAAAATGAAGGGTGAACTAGATTAATGGTTAATTACAAACGCAGCGAAATGAATGCTCTTCCGTAACACGTACAATTTGTATCATTTTTAATTCCATGAGAATAAAAATAGCTCTTACTGGTACTCTCCGAGCCCATATAGTCGATATGAATTGTGTGAAGAAAATTTCGTTCACTAAGAAAAATGATGTCAAAATAATTAAAATGTCTTCCCGAGCACCAACGCGAAATACCGGCGTTTTGCTTGGCAGCACAAGACAACACTTACATGCTTTGGAGCACGGGAACGATTCCTGTTTTGAAACAACACTTTTCTCAAGTTGTCTTTTACATGAACAGTTGGAAGAATCAAGACTAACTAACTAGCGCAGCGATTCCGCAGAAAATGATCAGCTGTCTACAAATCATGAGTTACTTCGGAATGGTCTTATACAAATCTATTAAATAGATTAAATTAGCTTGTAAAGAGAGAAGCGATAAAAACTTATCCTGGTGTAATAGTAAAGGCTGCACAGCAGCAAATAGGTGGGTACAAAATACGACCATTAATTTAGGCTTTTTGAGACGTTTTCAGTACATTATATTTTTTACCTCATGTACAGTATCTCCGATTGGCCTGGCCAACTTTTCGTTCCTAATGATGTGAACGAGGGAGTAGTGAAAATAGTTTAAAATGCTGTCTCAAAACGCCTACAAGAGTAATGGTCCACGAGGTTAAATCTTCTAACAAATGGATTGACCATTGTAACAAAGAGAACAGTATGAGCAATGGGCAGCCGAGTTTCTCATATAATAAGGCATAGAAATATCACATTGGGCACTACATGAGGAGCACCTCACACGAGCGCAAGGTCCTTAGACACGATTCTTATTTAACGGGTGGGGAGCTTAATACGTTAACTCCGCATTACAAGTAACAGATGGTGCTGGCCTAGGAAAATTCATATATATTTAGGACGCTAAGGATCAAGCTGTGACATAAGTGACTGATAACAGGAGATGAAGTTGTGAAGGCCCTGATTGGCCAACGCCTCATGGATGGGCGGAGCTGAAGCTGTGGTGCCCAACATGAGCTAAAAGGGCATCAGTTCATGGTAGTGGTGAACTTAGTCATTGATGAGATAGAAGCCATAAACTCCCCCTATCAAGACGAAGCTCCAATTATCAAGACTTAATCCCCGCGTATTAAGACTAAACTCCAATTATATTATGAAGACTTAATCCCCGCCTATTAAGTCTAAACTCCAATTATCTAGACTTGAGCCCCGCCTATTAAGACTAAGCCCCAAGATTAAAACTTAAGCATCGCTCATCAAGATACCTTCGCATCAGAGGCCCCCGTTCACAACTGGCACTTTCAAATACAGTCTTACACTTTTTGTTCACCTAAGGTCGACACTGAATAGCAATCACGAACGAATGGCAACTTCAATCATTTCGTAGCTCAGGCACATTCACGTCAATACAAACACCCAGCGAATAGACTGAATTTCACGTGTATTGTACTGCATATTAATTTGGCCACACTAAAACATGCACGTACACAGCAGTGGTTCAGGTTATGTTATATTATAGTTAGGAAGTTTAAGCCTCCGTGCAGGTAGTGAACGGTCAACATTGCAGCTGTGCTAGATTCAGATATGGTTAGTTCTTATCTGCAACAAATATTCCGTGTGTTATTGCAGATTGAGAAGTAATAATGATAGCGGGAGTAGGAAAGCAAGTAATTGAAAATGCAAACAATTTAAGCCTACATGTAAAAATGAGAGTCCTATAATTGAGAAATTGAAAGTGATTCCATTTTACCTATAAAGCTAATAATTCATGTATAGTTCGATATTATGCAGGCTATAAATAGATTTTGCCCTTATCATGATCTGAATTGTCGTCGCAGGACTTATCATTGTAGGAGACCTATGGAAAAAATTATGAACTGTAAGCAGCTTACGCGCAGAAACAATTGCTGGCCACAGTGTCTTTCCCAAAGGACACACACATTCAGTGCACATGCTTTGAACGAAATAGAGCAATAGTTATGGGATATTACTAGGGTAAGTCTAGACGTTATATTCACAAGGACAGCAAGTTCAGTTAAGTCTTGACATGGGGCTCCACTTGTTGCGCGGATCCAACGAATAAAGGCCCCAATAATCCTGTAAATCCATGAACAGACCCAACATGGCCTCACAGCTGCCTTTCGGCGCGAATACAAAGACAACGTACGTCTAAACGAACAAATAAGACCCTCTTAAGCTTTACATTTATCAACTCTTAAGCTTTACATTTATATGAAAATATCAAATGAGACCTTCTTCTTAAGCTCTGAATTTAGAAGAGATAATAATAAAAGTATGCTTCTAGAGCACCCACGATAGGTGACTTATGATGAATGAACTTCATCATTACTGTCCACATCGTTTACACCTCTCAATTGGCTTAGAAATTATCTTGAGGGCAGTTAGTAGCGTCATTACTTTGAGAGTCGGTATAGGACACCAAGTTTAGCAATTCTACAAACATAACCTAGGTTTTTTGCTCTGAACTCTTAATTCTCAATAAAGAAAGGCTCAGTTTGACAGTGTAAAAACTTCATCGATAAAAAACAAACTGTGAAATAGTGGGTCTATGATGTATCACCCAGTAGCACAACATCCAAACCTCCTGTGGGGATTTGGCTTACATTTCTGAAATCATGGATACAAGGAGATTACAACCAACACTACCATGTCAGCACTTGGAACTATCGTATTCAGGACCTTCAGCAGCAGCAATGAACTGTATCAGCAGAAAAGGAAGTTGTACTCGGTGGCAGGTAGCTACTTGGTAATGTAAGTTGTCAACTACATGAATATCAACAGAATAAGTAGTATCCTTTTCATTAGTTCCAAGATATAAAAGCATCGTTATTAGGCTAAAGCGTACACTAACCAAGTTGTGCTAGCGTGTTACAAAAGCTTAGTTCCAATAGAAAAACACGGGACGAAGACGGAACTCTTGTAGTAAGTTCCACAGTCAGGTAAACAGGGTCAACATATAATATAGGGAAGATAGAGATGGTGGACAGAGATTAGAAAGGCTGTAGAAATTCACAATTCCCAGGACTACAACCTCCCAAAACGTAGCGCAAATTAGGAGGGATTGCATTTCTGCCAGAAGGTGGCTACTTTAATGTGAACTCGGAGGAATTTCATTGGTTTTAAGTGGCCTGTGCGCTACTACTAGCAAAAAATAAGGCGCAGAGAGGGGAAGTATAGAAGACCTACCTAATTCTACAAACAAACCTTGCCAGCAGGAACTGCGGCCAGCTGCAACATCTCCTACAGAAGACACTCGGGACAGTCCCTGGGTAATCGAGCATATATGTTCTGACAGGAAAAGGGCGCGCCAGATTATACTCCAGAGGGCCACAGAGCGCCAAGGCTGGACGCATATTATACAGTGACCTACACATCCTCGCTTTCGCTTCGGTACAGGGGCTGGCAGCAATATGCCAATGGACGGGACAACAATATTACAGCACAAGAAGCAAGCATACGCACCTAAAATCAAATACTCGTGTACATATTATTATTATGCGAGCTCAATAAATACAAAAAATAAATACAGCAACCTTACAGAAACTGGCAGTAGTAGTTATTAGACTAGTTAGCTCTCCACACCATTCGACAACCAAGGCGTCCTAGAATAAAGCATGAAAAATTATCAGCACCTACGCGGAAATATACATTAAAACCCTCACAGTGGGTCGTGTTAGGAAAGTGTAATGAATGGTGGTAACATATTTATTATACAATGATGAGTACAGTAGTAGCACAGCGATCCAAAGAAAGGAAAAAAGAAGGGACATACAGTACGTCGATAGAAATGTGGACCCCATACAACCAGTGGGTTTCCAAAAAGAAGCGCCTCGCATGGGTACAACACGACGGTGAAAAAGAGGAAGAAAGGCAAAATGTTCCATTATCATTATTATTATATTGTGGGTTTTCCCACCGTATTAGATACAAAGACTATATAACAGCGATCCAATTTTGTATGACATAGTTTAGAAGTTTAGTCGAACTCAAATGAGTTCTATTAGAACAATCTTTGCCAGGTGCACCATGTCTGGCAGGAAATAAGGCGCGAGCATCTCCAACTCCACACGGCTCGGTCGAACGAAATCGCTCAGCCGTGCGGCGCAGAGGAGACGAAAAACGAAAAGAGAAGAAGACGGAAGAAAGCAAACACTCGTGCGGGGGGTCCCTTCCGTGGCCCTCCACACGGAAGCAGATAGGAGTCCCATGGGGTGGGTCGCTTACCACCATTCGGCGGCCCACCTCGCGGAACACAAGGGGAAATGCAGTATAAAGAACCTACCTAACTCTACAAAACTAACCTTCTCAGCAGGAACTGCGGCCAGATGCTACATCCCCTGCGGAGAAGGCACTCGGGACCCTTTTCGATTATCAGCATGAAAACACAAGTGAAGCACAATGGGCACGAAAGACAGATGCTCCGTAGGTCTCGCTAAGGCTAAGATAATTGATAGCTTTCCACTAGAGTTGGAGGCTCCCCCTAACAAATGATGGGGAAGACCAACAACTTTGAACACTGCGGGACTATTACCTTCAATACTCGCGCGGAAATATTAACATCTATTCCATGATGATTTCGTTTTCGGTGCCGTTCATCTCTTCGTTCGCTCGTGTGTGTGTTAAGTATTAAGAAGAGTGCGTCCATAGCACGGGGTCAGCAGCTCAATGACTGTTCCATGCTACCGCTCTCCGCAGCTCATATATTTGCTAACTTGCAATATGTTTCCACACTTCGTAGCTATGATACAGTATGGACGCAAATGCCGGCAAGCTTCTGGCCAGTGGAATTTCCACTGGTCCCAGCACCCGACTATTTTCCAGATATTGCGAGAAATGCAATTAAAAGGATATCGGTGTTTGACTAAAGACTGTACCTAGGTACATTAGTTCGAGACCTGATCAACAGATTATGGGACTAGTTTTAGTTTAAGCCTTTTTGGACAAGATAATGGAAATTTCAATGAGGAAAAGGAGAGGAGCAACGTGGAGCACATGCACGAGGGTGTTCCCACGCACACGATCAACAGCAGATCGGGAAAGAACAGAATAAACGCACCATCAGTACGAGTACGGAAAATGAAGGAAGCAAAGTGGGTATGAAAGACAAGACGTCCCGAAGGCCTAGCTCATGCCAAGATAAGCGGCGGGCTCCCCTGGGCGCACTATTCCTCATAGCAAAAGCTGGGCGGCCCTAATAATTAGAGATTTCTCTTCTTGGATCAGAGTTTAGGTAACCGTTTGTTAACAGTCCGTGTGGCGCACAGGCCCTGGCCAGGCCCCGCTAACCAGCCACACACGGGCCACGAGGGAGACGCCGGAGCTATACTGTGCCGAGTGTTGTCATATAGACAAAGGCGACAAAGCTCAGTATGTGAGTTAAATAGTGTACTAGCACCGACTACTGGGGGTACTGGGACGCTCCTGTGACTGAGTGATGATGCACCACCAGCATCAGCTGATTTACTAGGAGCTGGTTGGTATAAGGTACGTGAATAAGGTAAAAAAGGACTCCATTTTAACGGATGGTGGACTAGAAATGTACACGTCAAGCTCAAGTACTGCGGCAGTGCTATTTTGCGAAACCCTACTGGAAAACATTGACACTTATCCAAAGTCTATACTGGCGGCATCGGATGATCGCTTAACAAGGTCCGATTGGCACGGGCTATTCCTCCTGCACTAATATAAATAGCAAAATAAACCCTGGCAGAGGGACAGCCCAACCTGCTTGAGTGTGGACAAAGAAAACACATGCAATAGAAGGTGGAGTTTACCACGTAGTTCACTGCAATATCGGCACGTTGCTCTTTTTAACTAGAGGACTCTGAGAGCGCAAGGCAACATGAACGAAAAATTTAAATGGGTTTCAGAAGCAAATGATTTCCTTCTTATCAGTACTGAAATATAGTCATTTGTGCCTTTTGATAGTAATAACACGCCTCTGTAATTATCTTGAAGGTATTTTCATTATTCTTCGAGTTTTGTTGCATATGAATATCCGTCACACACACACACACACATACAGACCAATCAATCATCACCAAAATTTAATCATTTATGTTTTAAACATTTCTGAAATTTCCTGTAAATTTGAGTTATTTTGCTCATAAAAATAAAATGAAACAGAGACAAACAAATGCACAAACAGATCATCACAAAAATTTGGTCAATTAGCTACTTTTTGTAATAAGCCTAACAGCTCATGTTAATTTTATAAAAATCCGTCCATCAATTTTGGAGTTATGGCACGAAAAAAAAAAAAAAAAGGTTGAGCGGATCTTCGCCAAAAGTTGACCATCTATTACTCCTAACATACTTAACAATTCCAGAAAAATTTAGAAAAGATCCGTTCATAACATATCGAGTTTTCTTAATGACAGACCAACACGAGGGAAACGTAACCTCCTTGGCGGAGGTAAGTAGCAGAGCCAGGCGCACTATTGACACCAAGAACCAGCGTCTTACCCTCAGGGTGTTAGGTATCACTGGAGAGAAACGATGCTTTCACCGTTATTAGTGGCATGCAGTTGATCTCAGATGTGACTGAATTTATGCAAATATAGGTACATCTTGGAGTGAAGTCATCAGTGGCGATATTTATCCTTCACAGAGTGAACTTCATGAATGGCTTGAACACAAGTGGGTTAAAATTTAATGTAGGATGGACAAATGATGTCAGCGTACCTCCAACAAGGCGCTTTTAGTCCTAGATGATCAGTATTCGAATACTTTACAGGGTTAAGAGCTGCACCATTTCAGCACTATTGAATATTGCCACATAAATAAGGCTAATGTAGTGAGTAGATGTTCCGCATAGTATTAGTACAACAGACTGAAGTAATAAATATTCTCAAGTTACAGGCAGCGAAGCTCCACTTCTCAGCAGCATACTAGCAAGCGAAAATTTCCACGTTTATTTCCGAGCTAAAAACATAAACCATCTCAAAAAAAAAAACTTCAACTAAGCAACAGTAAACAAACGCAAGAGAAGGCGGCAATGAGCGCAAAAATTAAGGAGAGCGCCCAGGAGCACATTTGCAGAGTCAGAGTCTGTTGCCAGGGACTAACTAATTCCAGAAGTTGGAGTACGACCCGGGGTGTATCATCCCACTCTGCAATCATGACAAGAAGTAAACTGGATATTATTTTGTGACTCCCATTTGTGAAGAAAGACTGATTACTAACGTTTCGGTGAGTCAATGGAGCGTGACACATGCTATAAAGCTTGTAAATAGTTCATATTGCTCTATGTTTAAGTGGCAGTAGGGAAAGCAACGCTTTAAAAGCCACTGTATTTCATAATTAACTTGACAACAAAGCTCCTCCTACGAGGAACCGACGATTTTTATTTGGTTCTTATAAGCTCAAGCTCTGCAAAAACTCTCAGTATTAACACCGCTCATTGACGACCCTTGGAATAAGATTATTATTGTACTGTGTAGTCTAAGCATGCGTCTCCACAACATGGGCATCCTAACAAAGCAAGAAACAAGGGAGAGACAGTATGTCAACAGAAGCGTGGAACCCATGCACGAACCTTCTTTCACACAGGATCAAAACGTATGGGAACATCAAGTAAGGAAAGAAGAGAATCAAGTACCTAAGCATAAGATTCTCAAGACCTTGAAAGAAAAAGCAAAACATCTAATGCCTCAGCGAAATAAGCGTTGCTATGGGATGAGATCTGACCCACTGCAGCAGCAATGGGTCCGTGATGATTGAGCACGGTATAATTAATGGGTAAATTACAGAAGCGTTTGACGGAATTCGCAACGGCTTCAACTAAAAATCACTGATTTAATAACCTGGAAATTGAATTGCATCGTAGGGAGAGATTCTGGAAGGTAAGCATTGACTGGTATCTCGACTTGTTGTGGTCTAGTGTCCACTATAAGTAGCGACACTGACACCTCAAACGCAAACTGGTTACGACGATTCAACACCAGGCGTGTCGTGGGGCAGCGGTGACTCGAACCCGAGGAAATGATCGCCATTTTTACCATCGACTGAATTGGTCCGTGCAGATGTCGAGTTCACATCCACCTCCATGGCTTCTTCGCTTCCATTAGCCCCATTAACCGATTTATTCGTACAGTTGGCTGCTGGTGTGCCGTCCACTGGTTGTTGGCTAGGCACAGAAGTCCACGAGTCAGAACTTGGCTGCTTAGGTGCTCCTTCAACATCAGTAGAGCTAAGTTTCGTTATTTGAAAGCTGGCATCGAGACGCAATTTCTTAGAAGGCCGCTCGCAGCTGGGACTTTCGCCCCCACTTTTACCCGCACTATCGGCGTCACTGTCGGCTGGTGAAGTGTCTTTGGACTTTGACTTGGCTGGCTTCAGCGTGATGATGTAAGACGGAGGAGCCTCGATGACCTCGCCAGAAGGATAATCGATCACAATACCAGTGTCTTGTATGGGGTCGGCGGCAGCATTGAGCTGCACGGGGTCGCATATGACGTTCTCCTTATCATCAGTGGAACAGTCTTTGGACGGCGGCCGATACGCTGGCCCGAAGTTGCCATTTTTATGAGAGAAAATGTTGACTCTTTCCTGAACCTTTGGATCAGGCTGACCCTCCGTCACAAGTTCGACGCTAAAGAGATCCTGCTGGTCATGACGAATGAACCCTTCAGGTACGACGTATTTGAACGGCTTAAAATGAACTTTGGTGTGATCTTTGATAAAGTTAGGCTGGGACGCGATATAATCGCAAAAATTACATTTGTACAAGCCTTTGCCGCCGTTGGCGATGTGCCTCAGGCTGTGGCTATCAACGGCGTCTCTTCGCACGCTTGCGTAGGGACAAAACTGACAGTAGAAGATTCGTTTGGTATCCTCTTCCTTTGCCTTGGGATCGATTCCCTTCTTGTTCTGAATTAGAATGTGCTGCCTCTCTGCCGTGCTTAGCTCGGCTTGTGCAGTTTCAACAGCACTCGTCTCCGCGGAGGAGCTTTGGCTCGTCTCGTCAGTTTGCTGGATGATGGGCTCATACCGAGAGCTGTTTTCGTCAGGAGGATGACAGCCCATTCTTCTGCATTCGAGCTTCTCGTTATACTTATGCCTATTGATATGCATGTTAAAATTGGCAAAAAATTTGACCGAGTAATCACATATTCGACACTTGTACTTATGTTCAGCACCGTGAAGATTGGCATGGACGTTATATTGGTCAATCTTCTCGAAGGCGGAAGGACAAAGCTTGCATTTGTATCGCTTTTCCCTGGCCTTACCCGAAGTTTTATCGACGTGCAGCGGGTAGTGCATTGTAGGATCTCCAGTACGCTTGGCCTCGTTTTCCTGATCTTTGCAGGGGCGTTGAGAGGGAGGCTTTGGAATTTTTAGAGTTGCAGTCGAATCTTCCCCCCCCTCCTTAGGAAGTTGCTGCTGCTGCTGCTCCACTTGGGTTTTATGTCTTAATAAATCAACGCCAGACAACGGGAACTGCTCCTCAACGTAATACCGGAATTGTTTCTTGGGCAAATTCGGGCAGCTTTCGAGAGACCCATTACCACTAGGACTGCTCTTCTCGGCGGTAGGTTGTGACTTTAAACCAATGAATTTTAATTTGATTGGAGGTTGAGCATTATTTCCCACAGACTTTACACTCTCCGGCACTTCTCGAACAACAAAGGACGACACGCTCGTCGTTTTGTTGGGCTCGTCTGTGCTCTTCTTCTGTCCTACGTCTTCAGCCCCCTTGTTCAACTCCCGGTCGCACTGCTCGTGCAGGGCGACGTGCTGCTTGAGAGCATCCTCGGTCTTAGCGGCGTAGGTGCAGCGTTTGCATTTGTGAGGGTTGTTGGCGCCGTGCAAGGACTGGTGATACTGCAGGGTGATTTGTTTACTGAAGGTGGACGGGCACAGGGAGCACTTGAAGCGGGTCACACCAGAGGCGTCTTTGGACACGGCCGTCGCTTCCTTAGGCTTGTTGTTGGCCTGCTGGCCAATGGCCGCGGCGGAGGTTACCGACAGCCCAAGGACGGGTGGGTACATGGGAGAGCTCTTGTACTGAGTCAGAAGCTTGCGACTGTTCTCTTGGTAGTCTGGGCAGTGAACACGCGCATGAGCCAGCAAATGGGGCTGTTGTCTAGCGCCGTAATCACACTTGTCGCATACGAAGGTTTGATTAAACTTAGCACCGTGGAAGCGGGTGTGTATGAGGACCTCTTTTTCAACAAAAAATCGAGCTGGGCAATGCTGGCAGCAGTAGATCATCTTCTCGTCCTTAGGCGAGGCAGAGGAAGCCCCAGCCTGGCTCGACTTGTCAGCTTCTTTAGCTTTGTGGAGCAAGGAAGACATCATGGCTTGGGACTTGAGTCGGTGGATTTGATCTTCATCTGACTTGCTTGGATCAACAATGGCGTGAATTCTACCCAAGTCTCCTTCATGGACTTTAACGTGTGCGGATATGACACTAACATTTACAGAAACGTAACTGCAGTACGGGCACTTGATTGCGTCTTCAGGTACTGATGCTTTGCTATCCTTAGAGATGTGCATTTTTTCGTGATCTTGCACATTTGTTTTACGTAAATTGATATGCGGGCACCAGCGACACTTGAACATCTTGAAAAATCGTTCCCCTTTGGAGGTCCACACCATAGGAACATCGGGTAACTTCTCGGTTTGGGCATCCGAGAGGGTAGGTAGATGACTAAATATGCTAAGCGGTGCAACACCCTTGCCGACCTCCACACTGCTGCCTATGCTGTCACCGCTGCCGTTGATGGGTGTGATGGTCAGGGACGGAGACGGGCTGTCGCTACGGTCCCTCGTCGTCTGCTCGCTCGGGCCGTTGGCCCCACTGGAACCGTTAGGCCCGTACAGCTGCTCGAGGGAGTCGGCAGAAACACCGTGCACCGTCATGTGCTGGGCCAGTAGGTGCCTCCGTGTAACGTTGTAAGTGCAGCGGGGGCATTTGAATGGTAATCCCCGCGGCCTGTGGAACTGGCGGTGATTCAAAACCTTAGCCCGAATGTGGTTCTGGTAGGGACAGGCTCCGCACTGCATCATGGTGGATGACTCCGTCTGCACAGCAAAGCAGGTCAATTAGTAAAGCCTTGTTAAAATCTATTAGTGGTCAACATACCAAGACGTCTTCTCTAAAGCCAGATGGCCAACTGAGAGCGGTAAATTTTTGCTATTACCTCCCACTGGAATCCAGACATTTGAGACCAGTATTACCTCCATCGAGGAGGTTAGGTTTTCGTCTTTTTTGTCTGTCTATTATACTGTTTGTCCGTCTCTTTGTTTGTCATCAAGATTACTCAAAAAGTTATGGACGGATCTTTACGAAATTTACAGGTAGTGTTAAGTATGTTAACAGTAATAAATGATTACATTTTGGTAAACATCCGTTCATTTGTCTGTCTGTCTGCCTATTTTCTTCTTAAGACCATAACTCGAAAAGTTATGGACGGATTTTTATTACAATATGAGTTGTTAAGTATATTTATTAGCTACATAGAGTAGCTAATAGTAGTTAAATGACCAAATTTTTGGGATGATCTGCTCGTTCGTTCGTCTGTTTGTCGCTGTTGATTTTATGCTGGTTAGCACAATAACTCAAAAAGTTACGGATGGATCTTTACGACATTTACAGGAGTTGTTAGTAATGTTGAAAGACATAAATAGTCTAATTGAATTTTGGTGATGAGCGATGGGTCCGTTTGTGTGTTTGACTTATGTTTGTCATAATGTTTGTTACCAGTGTAAGTCAAAAAGTTATGAACGGATGGATCTTCAAGAAAATTACAGAAACTGTTAATACGATCAAAAGGCACAAATGATTAGATTCTGGTGTTGATACAAAGAAAATCATGCATTCAGAACCAATTTCAATTTTTCGTTACCGTTGCCTCCCTTGGCGGAGGTATGCGCTATCAGAGTGCTCTAGTTGGCTTTAAAATTTATAGATTTATCATTTCAGTCATCAATAATTTTTTCTTTTGTCTGTAAAGTAATGCATCTATGGTTTTTTTTCTCCGAGCGGACATTGAGCAAGTCTGGAGTCGGTAGAGGAAGCCGAAGAGTACGTCAACAAAAGTAGCTACATAATGTAAGAGGATGTTCCCAGGCTGCGTCAACGAGCATGGAAAGAGAAAATTGAGAAGGACGATGAATTTTAAAAAGAGTAGGCCTGTCATCCGTAGCTATAAGTAGGCCTGTCATCCGTAGCTATAAGTAGGCCTGTCATCCGTAGCTATAAGTAAAAACGGAAGGAGCGAAGTGAGTATAAAAAAAAAAATATATCGCAAGCCTACAATAAAGGTAAACTAAATCTATCGGAGCCCTTGGATTAGGCCTCAAGCATACCGCAGACGGCTGTTGCTGAGGGCGCTGTTGTTGCTGCTGCGACTCCTGTTGTTGTTGCTGTTGGCGTTGCTGCAGTGCCGCCTGCTGCAGGCGTGCTACAGTATCCGCATTACCACCAGCAACAGCAGTTGGCACCTCCACGCCGTGCACTTGTAAGTGCTCAAACAACTCCCTGCAAGTTCGAATATGCAAAAGTTACATACAAAAATGCACAATTCCAATTAATTTACCAGCTATGTAACCTTACAAACATCAACAATCAAAATGCTGATTTGATTTTTTGAAAGCCAGAGTATCGTCCATAAGCAGCTAGTGCATGAAGGCCAAACACAGTAAACAAGCAGTATCACCGAGAAGTTACGGAAGCAGTTCATGAAAGTCATTTTTACCTCCGCCAAGGAGGTTATGTTTTCGTTGGATTTGTTTGTCTGTCTGTCTCTTATCCTGTCTGTCACCAAGATAACTCAAAAAGTTATTGACGGATTTTGACGAAATTTACAACATTGTTAGGTTTGTTAGGAGGAACAGATGTTGTTGTTGTAGTTACGTAGGGGGCGGCTCCGGAGGGGGTCGGGCGTGTGGCGGAAGGTATGAGAATGAAGGTAGGGAAGACAAGAAGTCATGCACAGATAGAGGGCTGT
>LQNS02278143.1:2070207-2082675 GCA_001587735.2 Parhyale hawaiensis | reverse complement strand
CCGCCTTGACAGCCCGGAACTGGGAGCGGGAGCCGTTATAGAGGCAGCAGGCTGCTCGACCCCTGAGGTAAGCCGCGAGCCATCTAATGACGTTGTGATGGAACAGATAATTACCTTTGGTGAAGATCCGTTCATCTGTGAGTTTGTTTGTCTGCCTCACTTTCCTCAATGCCATAACTCAAAAAGTTATGGACGGATTTCTATGAAATTTACATGAGTTGTTACGTATATTACGTAGAGTAAATAACCATTTGTTGCAATGATCCGTTTGCTCGTTCGTTTGTCACTGTTTTTAATTTGATAACTACTTGTTCGCACAATAACTAATGAAATTATGAATGGATCTTCATGAAATTTATAGGAGTTGTTAGAAACGTTAAAAGACATAAATGATTAAATTTCGGTGCAGATCAGTTGGTTCGAGTGTATGTTTCACTCATATTTGTTATAATGTTTGTCAGCAGCATAACTCGAAAAGTTATGAATGGATCTTCAAACAAATTGCGTAAACTGCTATTACTACAGCCCGGATTCATTGTGCTTAAAATATTGCTGTTATAGCTCCTACAAGTTGCACTTATTGCACCATAGCAATAGGAGCGGAAGAAATAAAAAGCAAGGAAAAGGCTGATACAGCAAAAAATTGAAAGGACAAAAAAAAAATCTGATAGCAAACGGAAATAGCATGTCAGTGGATCAACGGACGCCTATTTCATTTCCAAATATCAATTATCAGTAGGTATACATTGCGCTTGTGCTAATAGACAATTCTTCCCAATGGCGAGAATGATTCTTGCAAATATCCCGCTTTACCTGTTCCCATGATGTTTTCCCAGAACGAAAAAGGTTATAAAGATTTAATAGTCAGATTTTGTAACTAAATTATCTTTTTTACCCCAACAAATACATGGAAGAATAATTGATAGGGGAACCACTTGTCATGACGTTAGCAGTCTTGTGACACGTGACAGCAATAATAAGTGCCATGAGTTCACACGTCCCTCATCGTAACACGTTTAATCACGAAAATGAACAAGAGCTGTGCGTCAACTTTTTCTTCTCTGTCCACACGTAGAAGTGTCCTTCATTCATATGAATGACGCCAAGCATCCAGGTATGATATCGTTTCTTTACATTTTCGCTTATATTTCACATCGGCTTGAAGTCACATTCGTATCCCATAATCTTATAGATTGATATTGATAGAAACAGCCTATTTTAAAAACATTGATAGCCTGATAAACCGACAGAAGAGAACTCAGCACAGAGCAATAAGTTGGACTACCAAATCAAAGATGGCGTCCGCGTTCTTACAACATTTTAAGGTTTTCTAGTATTCTCCTCTTAAACGGGAGTAATGTACAGTGATTCTGATCATTAAAGTGAAGATGAAAAAAAAAAATTTTGTCGACTTGTCCATGATCTGTGAACGCTGAAGAGGATAAATTTAGTATTTATAAGTTCTGTTTACTGAACTTGAATGACGCAGCGCGTTCAAAAAAAAAAAAATAAATAAATAAATAAATACTCCATTCTTCAGTCTAACGCGTTTCAAACTTTGTTGCAGCTGCTTCTCTCAAATCAACGCGCAGCGTGCAATAGTTTGAGTGAACACGTTACAATGAGGGACATGTGAACACATATTGCATTTATAACTCACTCTCATTGCATTTATTGCACTAACGCTGGAAACCAATGAATCCGGGCTCTAATTATTACTATCAAAGGCACAAATGATTACATTTGGAAGTTGATACAAAGAAAATCATGGTTTCAGAGCCAATTTGAATTTTCTTATCAACGTTTCCTCGCTTGGCGGATGTATGCTTTCTCAGAGGGCTCTAGTTTGCATATGGCACATCAAGAAAACCTGGATGCGTCACGGCAATGCGTCTCGCCTTAAAGTAACTTCAATTAACTCGTATTTGGCAAGTAAAATCTATTTTCGGTCTCATCAGCACTGCTGCGGCATCGAAGTCGGCATACTTTGGGATCCAAGGAGTCGGAGTCGGAAATGGGCAAAACCCAGGAGTCAAAAGTTGCCCATCCAACTGAACAACCCTGCTCCTCAGCCGTCTCATTTTGTCAAACTTCAGTCCTTATAACTTTTTTCCTGTGCCAAGACTGATGTTTCACCTCACAGTACACCGCTTTGGGACTGTTATATACGCGATTCGCACATACAACATTCCAATGTGTGTTATATACGCGATTCGCACATACAACATTCCAATGTGTTAGCCAGTAACATTCAAATGTATAGACGCAGTCTTTATGTCNTCGTTTATGACCATGCAAAATGTGCCGGCATCCCCGCACTGCCTCTGAGTGACATGGTATTTCTAAATGACGTTCCGCCGGAACCTACAGTGGTAAAAGCTGCCTGTCAAAGCCTGTAGCCAGAGTCTCGATGATATTTGTTACGCTTGTAAACATAAAGTAATTTACTCACGGACTTCCGACTCGAATCCAGCGGAAACAACCGGTGTTCTAATGAAGCCGGGTTTTATAGTATTTAAGGCGCTTGCATGATCAAGCGTCAGCTTAATTCGGTAGCTACTTGACATTGCAGTACCAACATTGCTTACGGCATTCTGCTTGTAACGCTATTCCGATGTAGACCTTGTATTCTATAGTCTGCATCTCTCAAGTAGCATGTTGCTACTTTCATTGAACCATATCTTCTAAGTCTTGTATAATAAGATGTAAATAAACAAGATCTTGACGGCATTCCTTCACCATCCAACCTGTAGCCTGATAACTATACTCGGCCCTGAAGTTTACTCTCACAACCAAGTACAGTGACAAACTCAACACGAACTCAATTCGAACTCCAATTAAAACGCCACTACGCAAGAACCACAATATATAACAGGGACATAGAAGAAGACTGTAAAGGCTGTAACCGAGTATTATTATTATTATCATTATATTGAGTAGTTTAAGTCTCCGTCTCCACAGCAACGGCGATCTGTAACCGAACAAGCGCTGTTATATGAAGGGAGGTAAACCTTTTCCAGCGCTGTGGGGCTTCCCAAGCCAACTATTTGGGAAGAAACAACTTGCAATCGTAAAAATTTAGTTCAGCAAGGAAGTTATAAGGCTCCCATTACTGCACTTGGCCACTGTGTGGCACATTTGTTGTTCCGACCCTCCATTTTTGTATTATAGTGACGATGACGAAGACGGGAAAAACAAGGAGACATGCAATACTTCAAGAAAAATGGGGGAACTCAAGCATGGAAGACTACCAAGACAAAAGCGTATGGAGACAGAAGTCGGGCCAGCAGAGGAAGGACAGAAGAAACATCACCAGTACACGTAAGAAAAAGGAAGGAAGAACAGGAGACACAAAAACAATCACCCCGCGGCTGCGGCCCATTATAATTATAGTGAGAAGGATGCGGCCCCAAGACGTGGAATAACTGAAGACTAAAGGCGAGTTCACATTAGGAACGTTCATTGCCGTCACAGCCCGTCAGCCAACGAACGACGCCGCTACTCTGACGACTGAGTGAGCTACGGTGGGCGACGGCAGACTGCAGCAGGTTGTATTTTGGACGTATTTTGACGTTTTTGACGTTCGGGTGAGCTTCCTTTTATGAAATACAGGAATCAATTGCCTTTTGATACATAATTTGGGCATAAAACCCTGTTGCCTCTATATACAAACCACATTAACGAAAGAGAAGCGACATGTTCCCAATATCCTACAAATTAAGGGTAAAATGCGCATCACGCTACAGCAATAGCGTCACGACTACTAACTTAGGTAAACACAGGAAGCAAAGAACGTAACGGGAGGACTCACGAAAAATTAGCATCAAAAAGTGACATCATCGACGAATCTATGGCTGAGCAGCCTAGGAGTATTTTAATTACTTTAACCAGAAAAATCGTCTTAAATTGCGAAATTCACCTCTAGCGTATAAATAAATTAAGAGAATATATACTAATTTAGCAATTATCTATAGAAAATTGCAGTGCATGCTGGTGGAAACATTCACAGCACTAGCACCGAATTTGGTCCCTTTTGGCGACCTGATTTAACTTCTTTTTCTTGATTGAAGCCTTATTTACATTTCATATTCACTTCACAGTGTTCTTCACAGAATATATTTATTCCTTATCAACAAATATAAGCACCATTGTAGCCAATTCTGAACGCGAGAGAAACCACAGTAACAGTTAGCCTAATGCTCGAACTTTCTGTACTTGGCGACAACATTTTACGGTATTTTACAGCTCATGTAGCTGGTCAGTCATGACCAGGAGATTGAATGAAATAAATCGAAAAAATACGGTGATATGTTCAAGAAAGCAACATACGAAGGCCTGAGGTCCCACACTCAAATACTTCGACTCGTCGATGTGATGTAAATTTGCTACGTGCGTTTCCAGCTAAGTTTTATTTTAGTCCTATTGAGTCCTCCTGTTGCATTCTTTGCTTCCTGGGTAAGCATTTCATGACCAGTGTGCCAGGATAGGTCTGCTACTTGCTACAATGTACAAAAAATAGTGGCATATTAAGACCGGTTGCCCAAACTATGAATTTATACAAGCAAAAGAACTGCTTATGTAAGCATATTCTCACTGTTTCTATCGAAATCTTATTTCAAAACCTCATTAGTTCAGGCATTTTATGAAGTGAACCTAACCTCCCATGTGTTTTGTAAATGAACGCAGCAAGATATCTAATGGCACTCAACTGGCAGTGCAAGGGTTGTATTTATTCATTAGTTAAGCTGTAGTCTATACTGTACATTGTTTTCGCAGCTTTACTGAGTGCATGCAGTACGTATAAAAAATAAACAGATTGAGCAATTCGCACTATCGTAATTATTTCTCAAACACTGCTCTTACGTTAGCTTCCTGTCGACGATAAGTGGTGTCAAAACTATTAACTATTTTTTCTGAAGTTCGATAATAAATAACAATCAATAAAAATGTAAGTAGTTGATGCAAGTACACTCGTAATTTAAACCAATTTGAGTTGCAAATCTATATTTTTCAGTTAATTTGATGTGTGGAGAACGTTCTACGCAGTAGCAACGCACCGTTCACACGCCTAGTCATATGTGAAGCCCCGCGAGCCTGTCAGCAACATTTTCACTGAACGATCGATAGGCTTAAGCGGAATGAAAGTTGCTAATGTGAACTCGGCTTAATGAGGAGTACATGTGCTTGAATTTGCACATTCTCATTGTTTTCTATCCTAATCTTTTTTCAAAACCACGTATATTTCGAAAAAATAAAAAGCAATAGCAAATATTTTTTGCCTATCACATCATTCCTCTATAAAATCGAAAATCGGGCCGCTGGTGAATGATACAGGATCTATTGTTGATGATGACCAGGAAATGAGCGAAATACTAAGCCGTCAATATCAAAAAGTCTTTAGTGACAAAATTCAAAATCTTGAAATCCCAAGAATTGATTTAACTACAAACTACCCAACGGACTTCGAGTTCACAAAACTAAGCATTGACGAACTTAGCGGCAACAGTGCAGCGGGACCACATGATGTGCCTGCAAAAATCCTTAAGATTTGCAAGCTAAGCATCTCTTACCCTCTATACCTTATGGGGCGAAAATCGATGGATGATGGAGTGGTTCCACTCACCTACAAGCACGCAATTATATCACCTATTCCTAAAGCTGGAAATAGCATGGATCCAGCCAACTATAGACCTGTCTCCCTGACCAGCCACGTAGTGAAGACGTTTGAAAGGGTGTTCATAAAACACCCAGTACATCATTTAGAAAGCAATAACCTGCTTACATCAAATCAACACGGCTTTCGCCATAAACGTTCAACCACTTGGCAGCCGCTTGAGCATTGTGACTCTATTCTCGACCTACAGTACTATGCCAAGGCAAAAGTGTGGACGTAATATACAGTATTTAGATTTTGCCAAAGCATTCGATAAACTAGACCATGGAATGCTGCTTCTCAAACTCTTCAACATGGGCATCCGTTCCGTGGAAAATGTCCTAGATGGATCGAAGCTTTCCAGACAAACCGAACCCAAAATGTAATTAGGCCTATAAATAATAGCAGGTACTCAGTGGAGTCCCACAAGGCACCGTGCTTGGTCCGATACTCTTCCTCATCATGAGAAATGATATGGGGCACCAATGCAAGTTTGCCGTTCCCTCATCGTTCGCTGATGACACACGGATATTAGCAGCGGTACAATCAATGGCAGACGTACGGAATCATGGAATGTGCAACTAGATCTAACCAACATCTTTCACTTCTTGCGGAGAAGGTATCTTGGATACTGCGGGGACGCACTTGGGCGCTTGCCTGCATGACCGTATCTGGACATGTTCATAATAGCTCTTGAGAAAATCCTAATTTTCCCATTTTGGCCGCCAGCATCAAAGGCCACTTGGACCTAAAAGTCAAGTACTGTTGCGGTCTATGGTTTCGGAATGGGGATGTAACGGACCCGACACTTTGGGTCAGTAGGTGCTCGATTTAGTCTGCAACTCCTGGTACCCTTGGATAGCCATTTAGATCCCTCACCAAGCAAGTAAAAAAAGTACTCAAGCTCTCCCCACGCAGGGAACAGCGAAAGTTCAACTCCAACTTTCCTCCCCCCCCTCCTCCAAGAAATGAGAACTCCGACTGAGCAGCGCCGGTGTAAGAAGCACAAGGCAGTGACCTCAAGAAGCGGGAGATTTCGATGCCAGGCAACTAGTGATCATGAGTTCAACTCCAGCGTGGAGCCGCGAATCCTTGCTAATATGAAACAGTGAACGGTTCTAAACGTTTGAAAGGCGTTCCGTGTTGGCGATAAACAATTCTGGCACAGGCAACTAGTGATCATGAGTTCAACTCCAGCGTGGAGGCGCGAATCCTTGCTAATATGAAACAGTGAACGGTTCTAAACGTTTGAAAGGCGTTCCGTGTTGGCGGAAAACAATTCTGGCAGAAGTGTACACATCAAAAATTATAACTATATTCAAAAAGTTGAAAAAGTGTGGGCTTTTATAAAGTTGCTAGCATCGCTGTAACAGTCCAATTTACTTTTAAAAAAGGCAAAACGAGTCAACCTCAACATCTTCTGCTGCAGGTAGTTTCACAATTGTAAAAAGATTGAAACGTGAAAGCCTCCCATTTTTGGTAGCTACATTGAGAACCTAAAAGGGAAGAAAGAAGAGACTTCTAGTATGTCATGAAAATGGTGGTAGAGATTCACAGAGGCGTTCCTCCAATAAATCAACGCGCACCGAGTAGATACTCTCCGTAGGTAAAGAAGAGAAAAAACTTCAGCAGAAGTAGGCAGAAACCACAGAGGGCACAATAAAAAAGACGTCGTGGAGGCCAAAACTCATGAATGCAGAGGTAACCTACGGAGCCCCTTTCGCTAGGCTAACTGGTTGACCCATCCTACACCACCATCGGGAAGTCATATGCTATTCACACGCTAGCATGAACTGCACGGTTTGAATTAAAATTATGGAGGCGCAGTTGGATGAGTCTACCATATCTTGGCAAGTCAGGAATTGGAGTCGGACACGTGCTGGTCCCAGGAACTGCGCACTGACTGGTCCCAGGCACTGGCTATATTACGGAATTAAAGACGAACTTGGTCCATTCGACGCAGGAACTGTGACTGAATTCCAAAGTTTTAGCACTTTAGAGCTCGACTCGACAGCAGTATGGTAAGTGGTCAACAAGATTCTAAACACACGCAGTGCAACAAAGTTGGACGCTAAATTGGAGTCGAGAGCAGATAAGGTTTTCTTTTCTCCTTCGAGCTGCTCTATTGTACTATCTCAATTAAAGACGTTATCGACTGGGCTAGAGATGAGTCGTCTCGTTAGCCTTCACTTGTCCAGATCTTCCGTCAAGGGCGTTATTTTGCCACTTCAGACTGAATTTTAGGCGTTAGTTCTAATCCGATTAACACTGAGATAGCTTCAATCTAAGAAGCAGCTTCAGGCTTATCAAGTGTTATCGGTTTGGGATTAATGCCAGCAACTGGTGTCTGAAGAAGAAACACCAATGCTCATAACTTCGGTTCGGGACAAGTTCAAAGCTAATGAAATTAACAATAACTCGATGGAACGGTCCCAATTATCGGTGACGCCTCCCTGCAAACGAGACACAAGGATGGGTTAGTAAACATCAAACCTTAGATAATGCAAATCAGCAGAGTATGTTCACAGCTAACGTATGGGAATCAGTACATAGTAGAAAAACTGGCCAAACGAACCAACCGTCTGTGCACATCACACAAAACCAGAAGAAATCGCTACTTTAGGACACGCGCACTCACGTTTTAGAGTTGACGTAGAAGGGACAAGCCATGCACTTGAAGATGCAGTCCTGACGGGGCGTGTGGTGGGCGAAATGCTGCTTGAGAACACTGCGCCTGGTGCACTTGAACGGGCACACCCGACACATGAGGGTCTTCTGAACGGCGCCCCCGCCCTGCGCCAGAGCATTTGGGTCTGCACAGGCAAATCACTGCAATCAGAATGAGCTAACCTATAGTGTTAGGCTGGATCGCCAAGTGTAAAGAAGTAGCTAAATTCAATCTTTTCGTCTTCGATGAACAAACAGCAGGCGCTTGACACGAGCACGATTCCATTTCCCAGTGTTACATTAATAAAAAATAAACGAGCTTCTTGGCCAACAAGATATAATTGCGCACGAGTTCTCTTCCTGCCTAAACACAACTATGTCTGACGTTTCAGGAGAGATAAGGAAGGAACATGTGGTACGGTATGTCGATAGAAACATGGAATGCATGAACGAGGCGTGGGTGTTCTCACACAGGATCAACGCGCATGGGTACAAGCTGGGAACACAATAAAGCAGCATTACTCGGAGTATGAGATTGGAAGGAAGCAAAATGGGCACGAAAGATAAGACGACGTCTCGAACGGCGAAGGTAACCTGTAAATTCCCAAAGGGGTGCTACTTCCCATCACACAGGGAGGGCGAACCTAAAGGCCCATGCTCCGCCACCCGAAAGGGGACCACGTTAAGAGTACAGCATTACAGTATTGAGTGCGAGAATACGGCTACAGCCGGGCACGGTAACATCACTGGTGTCCAAAATACATCGGAAAAAACATTCTATAAGCTATATAAATGTAAAGGTAAAGTCAACTTGACCGTCCCCCCAACTGGGAAACCCGCATGCACTGGTTTGTGCTGCAGATATAGACCAACAGGCCCCAGAGGAGCATACGGCTGCAGTCGACCACAGATGTCTAGAGCTATAGCGCCAGTGGCGGAAGACTCCATGTGACAATATCTGCGACCCCCAACCCTCCCCATTGCTAGGGAAGGTCAGTAACCCGCAGCAGTATGCAGACCGGATGCTGACCGATCACACAAGCACGCTAAGAAGATGCCCAGCTGGGAACTGGGCACGAACCAGCGACCTTGAGAGTCGACGTCAGACGCTCTAGCCTGCCGCTACTGCGGGTGTAAAGGTCAAGCAAAATATATATCTATATTTTGTGAGTGACTCAAGAATACGAAATGAACAGGCCCGTTACTATGGCATAGTATTATTTTTGTGGATTGGGCACAGGTCATGTAAGTTATTATCGAACTAACTGCTGCCTTAGTGTGTTATCCTGCTGATTATAGCTCCTTATGTCTAGCCAGCGATGCTCGGAGGTCATTCAACGTCTGTTCTTCCCAGTGGTAACTTGGACATTGACTTTCACTGCGCTATGGTGACGGACGTGCGAGCTGAACGTTCGCTCATAAGTTGAGCATGCGAGTGCTTAGTGATCCCCAGCATTGGGTAACTTCGTAGTAACCAAATCCATCTCGTGGTGTAATTTGTAGAAAATCTGAAAATCCCGGGAAGAAATTTCACGCACATGCAAGTCTGGTACAGACAACTGTTACTAGATTCTAGGTATCATCATCGAAATGAAACCCAATTGTACTGAATTTTTAGGAAGTCCAGGCAGGTGCGCTGGCTTCAACTCGCTCAGTCGGTTCCAGGAATTAACCCCAAATCGATTATCCATGAGACTTCAGCAAACTCGATCCTGTTCCTGACAAAGTCATCAGTCGCCTCAACACATCGGGCGGCTACCTAACTTCTGCATCGCGATTTAGAGTGGCAGAGCCAACGCGCAGATCTGAAGTTCCAGAAAAGTGAAGAAGTCTGATGGGCTCGACTACGCAATGCCAATCGATGATGCCATTGACGTTCTTTCGCCGTTCAAGTTTGCCAAGAGATGTTATTTTCGTGGCACATAATATCGTCGAGCTTAAACCAGCATTTTTGCCACAAGTGCCATTAAAGAGAGAAATGAAGGACATAACATGTACTGATTGAAAAGTTCAATCCAGGCACAGTCGCATAAGAAGAGGAAGAATAGCCCTGACAAAATACGTGATACGAGGTAACTAGTATGGAAATGGACGGAAGCAAAGTAGGGCGAGAACGAAAGACGTTCTGGAAATAGTTCAGGCTGAGCGATCCAAACAGCCCTATAGCAGGACTGACTTCCCGGAATAAAGGATGGGTGAACCTAACCTTAGGAGCTATGGCTTAGCCCATGTCCTCTGAGGGGCTTAATTACGCTACATTTTACAACACAAGTAAATAATCAGTGTAGTCGGACACGCTATACTAAAAATTCTGCATCAGCAGAGCTCGCTGCAGCACAATGCATGGAAGAAAGAGCACGTGTGAAATCAAGCACAACGAGTAACCTACACGTGATGCAGGCAGAATCCCACGGTGGAAGAAACGAGCCAAGGAGGCACAAAAGAAACACGTCACTTAGGCCTAACAGAGGCTCAGGTCACCTATGCGGTCAGCGGAAGACTTGCCATCAGATAAGACACGCAGGGCAGACTGTACTAACAGACCTACGAGGCCTGTGACCCATCCATCCCAGGCTCCTTCAGGACAACATATACTGAATATGAATCTGGGCAACAGAGCTAACGAGCAGAGCCTGCCTTAGGGCACAGGGACCGCAATAGCTAGCTATGTGAAGCAAGGTATTTTAGAAAGTAGGTAGGCGCCGTTACGGCGCTATCAGCTATAGATCTAGAACCGCTAGAGTTATCTGCGTACAGGGCAAACATACCAGCGTTAGAGTTGGGGTTCTCTCCTTCACAGCTGCTGGTGATGCCTCCCTGACCACCGTGTGCAGTGTCGATGTGCAGCTGCGGACAAAAAAATTAACTTGTTACTTAATGCCTTCGAACTCGTAGTGATTGCAGCTCTTCAAAGGGAGGAAAACTGAGGGAGATTATAAGTGTAATGCAATATTTGAAGTGGGAATAATATGCTGGGGTAGAAAGGCAAATGTAAAAAATACTTACTAATGATCACCGGTAAGAACGCGTACGCAATGTTGATAGAAGAAATATATACCGTACGTGCCAAAGTTTCCACAGTAACTAATGAAGTTACGACGAAACATCTAGTACAATAGAATGTTTGAAGGACTAGAACTTTTACCAGTTACGGTACTTTGAGGATTGGCCACTTTCTACACGGCCTACACCACCTCAAAAGTCAATTGTAACTTAATCCAGAAGCCAACATGCGGTAAGTTAAACGTACAAACTGAACTTTCCCTATAAGCAAGACCTAACTCATGTCCTTTGCCTCAACACAATCCCCATCCATCACCAGTGGCGGGCGTTCCAATAACTTTTATTGACAAACATTAGCAAAACACTTCGCTACTGACGAAAAAATTTCTCAAATTCATCAATGGCTGACTCAAGTCCCCAGTTATGGCGAATCGAAATCTGACGACAAAAACTATCTTGATAACTTATCCATTACCCTTTTCCTACGGCACAAGGTAGTAGTTACGCACTTCAAAACCACTGATTGTACGAGAATGAAACGTGCTTTAATCGTACGCGCGCTGTTTGCACATTCAGTACCTAACCAAGCAAAACAATGTCCTTCTGCAGCGACCATCAAGTAGCTACTGTATTCGTCCTGTAAGTACAGCGGTCACTTCTATTCTAAATTGCCAGAGTAAGAAGAGGATACTATTTAAAACCAAAATGAAATATGCTGACGGAAACGCATTAAATTTAATTAACGCTAATTTGTCTAGTTTATGCTGCAACGCCACAAAGGCTTTTTTTACTGGTAGGACTCGTAGGAACATCGCTATAGGACAAAGAATTCTTTCAGTAAAACAATTCCTGGTTAAATTATTATATTCATAAGTTTAAGTCTCCGTTTCCAAAACAAAGGCGATATCACAGAGGAAGAAAGAAGGGACATATAGCATGACGATCGACACGTGGAACCCATGCACGACGGTGTTCCCACACTGGATCAACGCGCATGTGAACAGTAGGAGTATGAGATGGGAAGGAAGCAAAGTGGGCACGAAAGACAAATGTCCCGAAAGCCTAGCTCATCGCTAAGGTGTTGGTTCCAGCTAATTATTGCCAACATTCCCACCTGCACATGACGCTTGGTTCCAGCTCATTAT
>LQNS02278143.1:2035091-2054770 GCA_001587735.2 Parhyale hawaiensis | reverse complement strand
TTTGGCAAATGTCAGCACACGTTCACGTCCACCAGTCTAGCCCGCACTGCAACACGCACTGAAGAACGCACGGATCGTTAGTGGACAGCCTCAAATTTGGCCTGAAGGAAAGCCTTCAGTTTTCACTGAGCGTGAGTGGGGGCCTTTAGGGAACGGGCCTCTTGGTTCCTCTACTGTCGCCTATCTAGTCTAATCTAGTGTTTCAAATTATCCGTCTTGGTCAACTGAAGCTTTCATCTACCTAGACATGTTGCCTAGTATCAAAAGAAGGACGATAAAAGTGGGGTGTACGAAACAAAAAGGGCGAGACACACGCACGGAATCCCGCGCAAGGATACAGCAACTGAAGAAAGAAGGGGGAAGAACAGAACAAAGGTCGCTAGACATGAAAACAAGATGTCCTGAGGGTCTAACTAAGACTACCCTGTAACTTACGAGTTGTGGGTTTCCAATGGGAAAGGAGGTGGAGAAGGGAAAGGAGAGGAGGGTTTTAATGCTGTAATGTCAGGTTTCAAATCTGCATGGATAGATGCCTAGTTCCCGAAATGTACTAAGGGTTCCACTAACGAAACAGCCTCCAGTCATCAGAGTTTGAAAGTACAATATAATAAATGCGTTTAGCGGCAACACACCTGACCTTCACACGATGCCCAAAGGAGGGGGACAGCTCAAACATACAGAAGTGGAGATGCAGTACAGTCCCAAGTTTACGCAGAATGTATACTTGAAATTCTTAAATGAACTGAAAAATAACTATTTACTGTTTTTCAGGATACTGCGCGCTCTAAAAACAGACAACCGCATAGCGGTGAAACTGGATGAAGAAGATTCTTTTACTGTTCTAATTTCAAAGGTAGTAAACAAGGCTGAACAAAGGACCCTGTTTTGGTTTGGTGGAGGACTAGTTCACACCAGCACACGTTCCTGCAGTTCCGACGTACCGTAACAGATACGGCTGCCCAATATGCATACCTACACTACGCACTAAGGGCGGCCGATCTGAGACACTGCGTCATGCAGTAGGTGGAATACAATAACGCTTGGGCCACACTACACAATCGCAAGCTCAACTTATGAGTGGACGCGCAGTTAACACGTCGCTTTACTGAAACTGTTTCCAATCTTTCCATGGGTATTGGTAACATTCTGTCACAGCGCAGCGCGACGACGGCCGAACTAAGTGTCCACTCCTAAGTTGAGCATGTGCTAGCTAAGTGTGGTTCCAGCATAAGTATCCGTAAAATGCTTTATAGAAATGTTCTTCAAGAAATGCAATGTTTGAAGCGTCATGTAGAGCTAATAATGGATGCTTCAATGTTAAGCTGTTCAATGACAGTGACAGGTAACTTGTTTCAACCTCTACTTCCAGTTTGATATGCCCGTACGGCGTACAGTTATTACTGTTATTCTCTTAGGTTTACCAGCATATAATGTATATATTTCTTGAAACTCCCACTTAGTATAGTGTTACGAATGATTAATTTACCAAGTGGACCGTGCAGACTACGCCTGATGGCTTAGAACTGAAAGAGCAGACTGAAGTCTCGTCAAAACCACACCTCGTTCAACAAACAAGCCATGGGGGCAGAAAACGGTCTCAGTGGTCAAACTATCTTGCAAGTCCAATTCGATATACTGCGCACAAAACGTTGTTTCACTATTCTACAATGATTCAATGATGACTAAAGTCATGGATCAAATAGAAACATACCAATCGAGTTTGCCGCCTGTAGCTACCAACAAAGTCATTCAGTAAATGGAAGAAGCATAACCAACGCTTGCAGTGCGAAAACATAATATAAATAGATCATTCCTTTGAGTAAAGAGCTAGGTAATTGTAACACGCACAGTACCAACAGTATGTATCATCGACTCCTACGGGTAGGGTAGGGGCACACACATCAAGCTAGCACAAAGTCCGGCGTCATGCCAATTTTACCTACATATTTGCATCTGGACAGGCATTCCTCCAACCAGATTAGCTACATGCGACACAACCCTCACACGGTGAGCTCACCTGAAGAGCAAGCTTGCCAGAAGGATCATTGGCACTCGCAGCAGCCAGGCTGCTCAGAAGGCCAGGAGGCAAAGAATCTTTCAGATTCTGCAGGCGAGCGTCCAGAGGAAGGCCAGGTAAATTGCCCAGCTGGGCGGCGGCAGGCAGACTGCTCAGCATAGCCAGTGGGTTGCCAGGACCAGCGGCGCCAGCGCCAGCGTTGACGGAATTGACAGCGTTGGCAAGGGCCACTAAGCTGGATATGCTGCCAGAAGACGAGCCAGCCGCAGACAGCAGCTGGTTCATATCCAAAGGCGAGACGGCCTTGCTGCCAGAGGCAGATACAGGGATGGGTTTGACAGTTGCGGGAGAAGATGCAGGAGCCATGGGCGAGACTGGCTTGTTGGGGAGCTTGGTGACAGTTGTGGCTCCCGCTGCCAGTAGCTGTAGGGTCTCCAGAGGAGCGTTCTGAGGCGCCTGCAGCTGGCCGCCACACACACGTAATGAATATTTAAAAACTAGAAGAAATATCGCATGCACATCTGCCCTTCAACAGCAATATATTACCTGAAAACTAGTACGGTAAAAAATTAAAAAAAAAATTAATTACTTGATAATAACTGATTCTACGCCCAGATGTTAGTAGCTTTATTGAGTACCATAATTAGGTTAGCCAAGTTACAAAGGCCACACAACTACAAATAATAGAGTAATCATCTAGGTTTTCAGAGACGATCGTTACGACTTTTATCGCAAGCGTCTCCTCTATACAGTTTGCCACAACTAGTAGGTATACGCTATGGTATAGCTACAGAGAATGACTGCTTCACACCAAAGACCACAAGAGAAATAAGAAACCCACGAAACAACGGACACCAGTTGCATGAAACAGAAGCTAAAATAACACTGCAAGTGAGGGAGTAGCTATACAGAATGACAGAATTAGGGCTGATCTGCAGCAGAGGGACAGCAACTTAACGGCTTGCGTCGCTGGTTCTGCAGGAGGACACAGTCGGAAAATTAACATCGGAGCCAGCACTATTCGGCACTGCACCAAGTGTTTCCGTCTCGCTATATTATAGCAGATTTTGGGCATCCTTCAAGCAGTCTATTGTAAAAGCAGCTTTTATTGATAGATAACGCTCAATATCAGCAAAAAATCAATTGACTTCAGTTACAGGGAAGTAGGTTTCACCTAAGCGGCGTTCATTTGCTCATGAACACATGACAAATATCGAAACAACTAATATTCCAAGAGTAGATTATTGATAAACTAGAACGCCTCACGGCGTACGATCATCACCCGCGGTGGGGGCAAATTCAACGAAGTAATTTTTGATGGCCAGCTAATCCTAGTTTCTCATATGGATGCTGCGTCCAACAAGACTAGCGCCTCGCTGCCCAACCCCCAGCCCTGGCGTGAGACGATCTGCCGCGGTGGAGGCAAATAAATTCGCCTCGGTGGAGGAAAACTCAACGGCGTCATTTTTTATGGCCAGCTAGGACTAGCTTTTTGGCATGGGTCACATCTAGGTCAACCCACCAAACTCCCTACAAAAAATTGTGAAGATTGCTCAACTCCTTCGACCACTTATTGGGTGAACAGACAATACATGTACATACATACATATATTAATCACCCGCGAACAAAGTGAGAGAGGTGATAATGTTTTCGTTGAACATTAAAGTATATATATTTGCATATATATGTCTTATTTACAGTTTCTCATCCCGTCAACACCCGGAATTATCCGGACAGGGGCTCATCCGTCCACCCTTGTGTTTTAATAGAATAAATACAAAGCATCGCGCCAGGACTCGATCTGGGAACCTACAGATTACCACGCCTATACTCTACCAGTAAGCCACAGCAGCTAAAAGTAACGCAAGCATCGAGGTGTTTGTGCTGCCCGTTGCATTCTGGTAAACATATTAAGGCAGAGCCGTACGTGTATATGAGGGAGCTCATCCGTCTACCCTGAATAGTTAATAACCTGGAAGATCTTACAGTTTCTCGTCCCGTCAACACCAGGAATTATCCAGACAGGGGGCTCAGAGCAGACAGCCAGAATGCAACGAGCAGCACAAACACCTCGTGTGCTTGCGTTGCTTTTAGCTGCTGTGGCTTACTGGTAGAGTATCGGCGTGGTAATCTCTGGGTCCCCAGATCGAATCCTGGCTCGATGCTTTGTATTTATTCTATTAAAACACAAGGGTGGACGGATGAGCTGCATGGAAACACCGCTCGGCCATAGCCCCAGCGCAATATATCACTGGTAACCAGTTCAGCCTTCCAGCCAATCAACGACCGCCGTCACCCTTTAGCTACACCGTTCCCTATATATATATATATATATTTTCATAAATATATTTGTCTGTCCACCCAATAGACCTACGTGGTCGAAGGAGTTGAGCAATGTTTATAATTTTTTTCAGGGAGTTTGGTGGGCTGTCCTCAATGTCACTCATGCAAAAATGAACTAAAAATAAGATTAGCTGGCCATAAAAAATGACGTGAATGAAATGTGCTCCATACCCAAGAAAAGGTAGAATGAGTTGAGCTTTTTCCATGATTTTTTGCAGCGAGTCTGGTGGGCGCCCTATTCTCGATGTGACCCATGCCAGAATAGCTACCTACTAGGATTAGCTGGCCATAAAAAAATGACGGCGATGAAATTTGCTTCCACCGCGGGTGATGGTCTTACGCGACCGAGGCGTTCTAGTTACAAATATACTTAAACCTTCAACGAAAATTGAGTTTGTAAAAAATTCATGCCCTCATACATGTTCAAAACCAGCCCAAAAGTGGACGATACGTTATCATTTTACGAATGACCAAATGCATTGAAACAAACAGCTGGCGATTGCAAAGAAAAGGCCCGATCTGAAGTAGCTATATTAGGTACGGTACCTACATGGGTAATACGTGACCGTACGTACAGCGCTATATAGGCTGGAATACACCCACTACCGTAGGGAGCTTTCCAGCTGACGGTGAACGGCACACTACGGGTCTTCAGATGAAACTCTTTAGTAGTGAGCAAATTATAGAAGCAAAAATCAACGAGAAGAAACAAAATTTTAAGCAGGTCGGCAATAGACACGCATAACAATCCCGTTCGATTCAAGCTGGGCCTATACAACCAACATTAACTGTAATGCAGAGCAGCCAACTGAGCCCTGAGCTCCAATTAAGCTAGCAAACAATGCAAACCACAAATTAGTAGGTACCCTTAAACCAAATTAGTTTAGCTAGCAGAAACCGAATTCTCCCGAGGCCCGACCTTATGCACTGCACCCACTGTATAACACAGGCTATATATAACATGCAATTCACAAACCTTTCTCCCTCAAACTACAGCACCAAGGTCAAGCATGCAATAAAGTGAAGGTACCGTACCATTTTGTCAATACGTAATTCGAACCATGCGTCTTGGAATGCAACGATAAATTTAACGAACCTGAGCAATCCTTAGGGAACGATAAATTTGAAACCTGGAATCATAGTGCCTAGTGCCTAGTAACCAATTCCTGAATTTTCCAGAGCAGAAAGCGTTGGATAGGAAGGAACAGCAGTGAGGTACTGATGGTCTCCACAACTAAAGCAGCCCAGTAGCTACAACTACTCAATGTTACTGCAACTACATAGCTAGCTATGTAGCTAGTTGCCAAGAAAGAACTGCGACTCTGGCTTTGAGCTTCCACTAGCAACAAGACATTGACGCTCGATTTCACCATCCACTTCTATTCCCAGCTACTTCATAGCAAAAGAAATTGAATCAAAACCATGTAGCTAAGAGGACTTAGAGATTATTCCGAGTCTCTGGAAACCTCTTAGATAATGACCTAGGCTACTGGGATTGTAAGTTCAATGACTTTCTAAATTCCGCAAAGCGGAAACAACTTACGTAGCCTCCGTCAATTAATTACTAAGTAACTAGTTAAGTAACTGATAGAACATAGCACGTATGAAAATGCAGTAGCTATTTCTTTCACCGTTACTAAAACTACATTATTCGATACGGTAGTGGTTGCGTCTCCTACATAATTTGCGTTTTCACGGGACTCATCGCAAGCAATACACAGTTTATTATATATAGCTATCGACTGTTGAAACTTTGGGCATGTGGCCCGAGAGGTAAGAGCGCAGTGGTGCACAAAGAGAACTAACGCGTTCAGGCTTCACCTTTCCGTTGAGCTGAGCACCAACAGTCTTCTTAAGAATAAACTCCAGCCTATTCTTATGCTACATTCTACATATTAGCAGTGAATGTAGAGTTTCTGTCACCTGCTTCAGGGCACAACTATCAAATGCTAGCTTATATTTCGCCAATATATACTGTACTTAGGAGACTTATGTAATAGGCTACTGTGAAAAAATAAATCGCTGAAATTCTTGGCTGGAGCAGTCTATGAGGCTGCCCCTAATCACAGAAATTCTCAAAAGGAGTAGTCTATGATGCTCATTGTAATCCTAAAAATTCTCTACTCCGCCGTCTAAGAGGCTGCCTCTAATCCCAGAAATCTTTGAAAGTGCTGTGTATAAGACGGACTCCCTTCAGACGAGGTTGTGCTAAGCTAGGATTAAACAATGCAGTGTTTACTTCCCCTTCAACATTTTCATTGGAAGTGGCTGCAGGCTGCCTGCCAACAGTTCGACGTGCAGGAGACATGTTTCCCTTATTACAATCTTAATTCTTTTACCTGAGGTACTTGTGCTTATTTTTTGCTGCGTAATTCTCGTGTTTCTAATTATATTGACCGATAATGAAGAACTCGCTCGGGAACAGTTCAAGTAATTCAAGGTTGCGCAACATATAGCTAACAGTGTTCCGTGACAGCAGCCAAGGAAGCACGGAGTTTAAGTCAAAGAGTAATTCAACAATGGCGTCAATGTCATAACTTGGCCATCCAAATACAATGCGCTTTGGCTGAACGATGTACAGACACTAAAGAGTCAGTTTAGCAGGTACTCGACAACCCTACTCTTCCTTGTATCGTTACTAATTAGCAAACACAGTTCAAGAAGCTACACTTGCGCATGTGCAGCGCAAAGCTGCAGTAAGAGTTGCAGCAGCTGATGCGCAGCACTGCTGCCTGGCATAACGTGGCCTTCCCTGCTAAGAGCAACATAAGAAGAAGGCGCGTGGTGAGCAAAGCTAAGCTACAAGAGCGGCACATAAGCACAGCGTCCCACCGTCACCCCCAAGCAACTCAGTGCCCCGAGCAAGGCTTTTTCGCGAAATAAAACACGTAGCAAGGAACGAACAAAATAATAGCAGCAACTGAAGTGCAGCAAAAGCGACGAAACAATATGGTACTACTGAAGCAACATGAACACCACCGCTAACCAAGCCGATGAACTATCCAAAAGAATGCAACATTGTGCTCTGAACCGTCTCTCTTTCAGTGAAGATACCTACCTACTCAACAGCATCAATAAAGTCTTGCATCTTACACCAAGGCATTGTAGCCTAATGTGAAAAGTTACTTTTCCTTCGGTTGATCACCTATTACACCACATATGTATCAACAATATCCAAATTGTATAAGTTTGTAAGCCTTTAAATACAAGCAGCCTGAAGTTTGCTGGACATTATAACACATTCGATAAAGCGTAGCTACTTATAAAAGAACTCATTGAGGCATTGAAGCAAGAACGACACCGTAGTGTAGAAACTAACCTGTGGGCCAAAATGCTGGTACTGGCCCCCCGATGAGAAGGTCGGAGCGATGCTAACGCTGCTGTTCTTCGCCGCACCGGGAGAGGATGAAGGAGGCACAGGAGAAGGGAGTCGAGCCAGTCCCTTAACAGGCAGCAGAGGTGGAGGCTTCATGAGAGTCTTAGCGTGCGGAAGCTTAAAGCTATCAGAGGTGGAGCCATTCTGTTGCTGTGCAGGCTTTAGAGGAGGCAGCAGAACCTTAGGCTGGTCTACAGCGACTTTCAGCGTCATATTACTAGCATTTGGAGAGATCTTACACGGCTTTGCCGAATCCCTATTCTGAAAAAGAGGGGATGATACCATCGGTGAAGTTAAAGGCTGAGTATGGACGGATGAAGAGGGTGAACTAACGTGAGATGAGACAGACGCGACGGAGGAGGAGGACAGGGAAGAAACAGAAGATACAGAAGAAAGAGAAGTAGAGACGGGGGGTTTGACAGTCCTCGGCAACCCCGGGAAGGCAGGAGCAGAGACAGGGATGGGACCGTTAAGGGGGATGCAGACCATGGGTTGCGTGGCCGTCACCAGAGCAGCTGAAGCATCAGCAGGCAGAGCCGATTCCAGAGGAGACATCACCGGAGTGTCCTCGCGGGGAGACGTGCAGCGCGTAGAGCTTGTCGAACCGCTAGAATCTTCTAAAGGATCGTCCGTAAATGTTCGCAGCTCCCGTTCCAGCTTCTTCAGGCGACCCTTGCGAGGAGGAATGCCCCCTTCAGCTCGGCACACCTGGCTCTCATCCAGCTGTATTATCTTCACAAACTTTTCATACTTTTCATAGTTCTTTTCGCCAGTTTCGTCAGTAATGAGCACATCGGCTTTTTCATGCGACTTGCTTCTACTTGCCTTTATTTTGATATGTTTTGTAATATCCCACCGCCAGTTAGATCGATACGGACACACGGAACACACATAGGGCTTCTTGTTGTAGTGCCCCACGATGTGCACGTGGAACCTAGAAGCAGTGGTGGACCAGAACTTGCACTGCGGACAACAATATGCTCGCTTGGGGTAAGTTGGCCCTTTGATTTCAGGAGTCTGCTTCACATCTTCTTGACTAGAGGGCTGGCTTTCGTCCATGGGTTCCTGAGAACCAATAGATCTTTCGTCTCTGGAATCGAAATCCTCTTCCTTGATATCGATATCCAGTTTCCCTTCGGTGTCTTTGGTTGATGTGCTGTCGTCATCGCTGGCAGCACCACTGCTAATTCTGCTACCCGAGTCTAAAGGAGGGGCGGAAGTTGATTGGGATTTACTACTCTCATCTTCCTCTTCTTCTTCTTCCTCCTCCTCTTCCTCTTCAGACTCATCACTGTCTCGCTCTTCTACGCGGGCACTGGACCGCCTAGATGGTGCCGAGTCTATTATCTGATTTTTACGGGCCTCGGGGCACTTCTTGAGATGATTAGCGAGCCCGTCTGTCGTCTTGCAGCGCATGCGGCAGAACTGGCAGCGTGTGGACAGCGACGTGGCGGCCGGTGTGTTCTTAACACTCAGGTGAAGCTTGGCATGCCGGACCGACTCAGCCAGACACTTGGAATTGTGGTTGCAGTATTGGCATACAAGATTTTGGGCATTTGGAGTACTAGGTTTATCTTGCGGATCATCAGCAGCAGCTTTTTTCCGTGTCTCCCTGGACTCAGAGCTTCGCGTCACAGGTACAGGCGATTCAGATTCATGTGGACCATGTACAGAATCAGGTGTTGATTCTTTGCTGCGAGACTCGTCCGCTGATTCATTTTTAAAAGCATCAGCATCGGCTGCTGTAACGCTACTGGAGGACGAGCTCCTCGTAATTTTACGGCCAGAAGTTGGTACCTCGCTTTGGAGATCGTGAACTTTCTTAGCATGTCTAATGAGATCATTTTTGAAAGCAGCTTTGAAAGAGCACTGGTCGCACTTGTAGTTTTTCATGTACACATTTCCATTCCTGTGAACAAAATCATCAGGGTGAATGAAATCTTCTTCGAAATTGTGTCTTTCATTCATTTCTTGTGCAGTCAATGAATCCTTAGAGTTCTTCATCTTCCTAAAAGTCATTTTGATCTTTGGTTTCTTCTTCCTGAGCTCGCTTGCATCGAGCTCATCAGGAGTGTACATGGATGAGTTGCTCTCATCCTGACTGCCTACATCCACGGCAGCCACGGTAAAGCTCTGGTCAGGAGTGTCAGCCAACTGGAAGGCATCGGGATGCTCATCCCTCTCCATCTTCATGAGCTCGAGCTCTTCTTCGTCGGCGCCGCACTCGATCGAATCAACGCTACGCTTCTGGCCCCGTTCTTTGAGCTGGTCAGCAGTGAGGTGATGGTTGGCCACATGGACCGTCAGTGACTGCTTAATTTGCGCCGTAAAGTTGCACAAGTGGCACTTGTACTCGCCTCCTTCGTCAGTGTGGTTCTTGCAGTGACGATCCAGGTTCCAGCGGTACGGTGTGCTAAAGTCACAGTGGTCACACTTGATGATGGGCAGCTGGTGATACTTCATGTGCTTGGTGTACCGTCCCTTCAACTGAGTGGCGTAAGCGCACTTAGAACATCGATAAAAGGTGCGTTTCAAATGACAAGCTTCTTCGTGTTTAGTTAAATGCTTCTGACTCTTGCCAATGAACTCGCAGTGATCACAGTTGAATGTTTGGTCCTCTTTCTTGAGCGACGTATCTTCCTCCTCTTCTGGTTCAAGAGGGTCAGGGCTCTCCTCAGGTGCAGGCTCCAATTCTTCAGTATTACGGGGGGATTTGTTGGAATTCTTTGTGGATTTCTTGCTGGCATTTGCAATAGCTTCTTTCAAATTCGGAGGCGTAGGAGCTTCAAAAGACGCTGACTGCATTTTCTTCTTGACGCCGTTGTCATCCACCTCCAGGTCTAGCTTATGAACCATGTGCATGTGGCGAGTCAACTTTGTGAAGTTTTTGGACGCATACTGGCACGACTTGCACTCATATATGTGGATGGCCTCGAAATGAACGTCACGTATGTGATATAAATGCTCACGGGGGTTCCGCGTCGTCAGATTACAGTACTCACACACATATGTTCTGGTCATCTTACACTTTGGTAAAGATTTCTTGGAAGATTTTTTACTCGAATGAGATTTTTTCGATGGCAAATCCCCATTTTCCGATAGGTTCTCCAACTTACGTTTAATACCCTTTAGTTTCTTGTCATGAAGTTTGAGGGCTAAGTTGTCAGCGTCCGCAATAGTATCGCACACGGCAGGATCTGCAGCGGTCTCATCAGCTTCCATAGCTCCATCCTCGCTCATATCAGGTATAGCAACATTCGAGTCGTCTGCAGCAAAAGGCTGCCCGCTTGTTTCCATCAGGTTTTCGTGGTCGACTGCACTGCATTCTCCAGCCGGCGAGGCAGCAGCAGAGTCGCCTCCATTCTCGGAAGGATCACAGACCTGACTGCCTACAGTTGCTGGATCTGCAGGTTCATTATCAGCAGCTTCACTGATGCCATTCACGGAAGGCGCACCCGCAGGCTCGGGTGTTTCGGAAGTTTCCATAGCGTCAGGGCACGATGGCTCTCTTCCCTCTACAGTCTGCGTGTCATTAGAAGACGCAACTTCCGAAGTGTCTTCTGGGACATCTGGAGCAGCTGCACCAGGGGCGAGTCCTTGCTCTGGGACTGCGATTCCAGCGTCTTCCTCAGTCATATCCGCCACAGCAGGAACACTGCCATCAAAGGAAACAGTTGGCATCGCGATCTCTTCTTCAGTATTAGCTGTTTCAGGCACGATAATGGAAGAAGCATCAGCATCGGGCTGATTAGAACAAGCAAAATCAAACTCGGGGGCCACAGGTTCACCAGCTTCATTGTCTGAAGGAACGGCTGTTTCACTGCTCATGGAACTTTCAACTTCAGCGGATACAGATTTCATAACGTCCGAAGAATCTATGGATTCCCCAGCGGTAGAATTGCCTAATGCAGTGACAGAAGGTTCAGCGGTTTCCACATCAGGACTACTAATGAGCTCTGCGGTAACACTACTGCCAGCTTCTCCCTCTGCAGGATGTACTGTCTCAGTAGCAAACAAATCTGCAGGTTCCTTTCTAACAAGCAATTCAGATTCTGCAGCAACAGAATTTTCAGCATCAGGAGCAGATACACCGACAGTCTGTGTATCCGTTAGGGAGTCAGCATTTACGGGAAGAGGACTGACTGAGCGGGCCGAGTCAGTCGACAGAGCGGAGGCGGCAGCAAAACTTGTGCCGGACAGAGTGTCAGTAGCGGCGCGATGCGGCACTGTGCCAACTGGCGCCAGGTCAGGCTGGCCCTCATCGGATGGCACCGAGACTGGCACTAAAACATCACTAGTGCCAGCAGCAGAGGAGCCTGTGCCACTACCTTCCTTTTCCACTTCCGCCAGCGCTGCTAACGTTTCTTTGCTTGCACGACTGCCCGAGAGTTCGACATGCCCATCGCTGACGGTATTACTTTCGGTAACGACCTCGGTCGTCGTGCTTTCCAAACTGATTTTTTCATTACTTAAGCGTCTGCTGCTAACTTCCGAAGGTTCTTCGCTAGAGTCATGTTTTTCAACTGGCTCACCATCAACTTCTAACGCGGCGTCTACATCCACTGGAACAGAGGCAGGAGTGACGGATGGAGCTAATGAAGCTGCTTCGGGATCTTCCGAATTGCTTCCTTCTTCGACCGGTTCCAGCATCCTGCAAGCATAGGTACAATTAGACACGATTCAAAACAGACATGCTGCATTCACTTGTTGCCCAGAACTGGACCTCAGCGCATATCACCGTCGCATCGGTCCAACATAAAGAATAATTACTAGCTAGCTACATGATGAGCAAGTTTGATAGAGAAACGTAGTAGCTATGATAAAAATCAAGAAGACGAGATCAGTGGGAATTTGTGTAGCTATGTTTTGTTCAACTACGGTAAGGACCAAGCCCGCTTACATGTAGGACGCTATCATGACTGCAAGTAAGAATTAAGCAAGAGACAAGAAAAAATTTTGGAAAAACTAAGACGATCGGGAGACGGATTTCATTCATCGCGCGATTCTCAAAAACAAACCAAGAATAAAAAAACTGAGAAGCAGAACTAAGGTACGGTACGTCAACAACATAGTTTTTAGAAGTTACAACAGTTTATCATCGATACGGTACGTAGGTCTAATACAATGAAAAGAACAGAAGAGACTTGATGCATCTCAACGCTTGTCGAGACATTCCGCATGGGTACCGTATTGCTGTAGCCATAGGCCTACCGCAGCCATGTAGCTACATGTACCGTAAGGTACCTAGCCACGTACATTATAACAACACTGTAGGCCTACGTGTACACCACTCTTAAAAGGAAATATATTTTTGTTAGTGTAATGAATGTTGAGGCAGGAAACAACGAAAACATCCGCCATTTAAAACAAAATTTAAATTGAACTACGGCACTCTGAGAGCGCATACCACCACCAAAAAAATCAGTATTAACGAAAAAATTAAATTTGTCCTGAAACCAGGATATCCTTTAGTATATTAGCTATGATAAAAATTGGGTCATTTGTGCCTTTTCACACTGATCACAGTTGCTGTAATTTTCTTCCAAGATCCGCCCGTTACTTTCTGAGTTAGCTACCTATATTATGACACTCACTACGACAAACATGGAGTCATACACACGAACGGTCGGACCGACCATCACGAAACTTTGGTCATTGAGCAGTTTACCATATCTACCTAATGACTGGTACACACGCTACCGGTAGTCAAAACAACGAGCTCCGTGATCCCAGTGTCAGCATGCGCAGATGTATTCACGTAAATAGCTCGCACTTGCAAAAAATTTTCAGTTATAATTTCCTCCAAGTTGGAAGAGAAGTTCGAAACTTACACTAGGTGCCGGGACTTCCTGAGCAAACTGAACTGGCGGCGAACATTTTACCCCTCTTAAGGTAAAAAAAAAAAAAAAAGTCCGGAAGATTAGCTGAGGAAACTCGCAGTTTTAGCTAGCTAGTGTGTCTACAGGCTCCAAAAATTCCAACAAACAACAAACTTCATGAATATCCGTCAATAACAATAACAATGCTACTAAGAAAAACGAGGCAAGCAATTAAAGAGTTGAATGGAGCTTTATCAAATACGTACCAAGCAACTGTTCCTCCAGACATGCCTAGCAATCCCTTTAAATTTCGTAAAGATCCGTCCATAACTTTGAGGGATCACGGTGGCAGACCAACAGAAACTCAAACTCGACAAAAATATAACCTCCTGGGCGGAGGTCATAATTTAGCAATAGAAACTAGCGCTCCTATACTTTTCTTCACGCGCATGAGACTGAGAAAATATAGCTACTGTAGGTACCGAGCACCTGGACGAGATCTTTCAATGGCTTCGGCCACATTATTACATGTCAATTATTAACTAGCATCCTACGAGAATATTTGAACTAGGAGTGCAAAACTAACAGTTAGGAACATGACGGCAGTTCTAAGTTAGCTACCAAAACAATGTGCCTTTCATATAGGATAAATGATTGACTTGCTCCCTGCGATAATGCAAGGTACCTACGTCCAGTTTGCCGGCTTGCGGCTGTCGTGAATAAATTATGACCGACAGTCACGCAAGGAACAAGTCTCTCATGAGCCGGTTATTTGGACGGTGATTTTCAAGACTAAAACAATAAAATATGCTGAAAACTCAACGATACAGAAACTGTTGCAAAGATGAGACTAGAGTGTAGTGCTTCCAGACACTAGTCTGAGATCGTGGAGACATTGCTCGAAGTTTGTCATTTAGACAGTACGGTAGGTACTTTAGGGATAGGTTGCATATAAAAAAATGCAGTAGCAACCTATGGTGCTACGGCGGCAAGAAAACAAGAAATACAAGTGGAACCGTAGGTAACCACAAGAGATAATGTTTACAGTCGAGTTGCATCATGAAAAATTGTGAGATGATCGCACAACCAAAACACAAAAATCAAATTCAAGACATGTGACACGATGAATGGTCCAAAATGACTACTGTATTAGGAAGTTTAGGCTACAGCCATTGTTATGTTATACCACAGCACCGACTCGATGCTCACATACCCTCGTCCATAGGCTCGGTCTTTCTACACAGCTCAGAAATATTACGTCTCGGCATTCTTGCCGGAAGTCTCAGTCGGCCCAGTGCGCTAGGTAGCCTACTACTGACTGGCCAGAAATCGCAGGCGCCAAGTATCACCAGAAGACAAAAGAGAAGAGGACAGAAGCACTGAGGGCTTCTCCGTGGCTCCCCATATACGGGAGCAGGTGGAAGAAACGTGGGATGGACCGCTTACCATCATCAGCGGTCCACTTCATAGAGAAGAAGGGGAAGTACCTATACGGGACCTAGAGACCATTACAAACTAAAGTTATCAGAAGAAACTGCGGCCGTCCTGCGGAAAGTCACCGCGTTACTCATTTTGGGGGGTCCTAGGCCCAAGATATAGATACTGACAGGAATAGTCTGTCAGAATGTCTGATTAAGCCCCACGGGATGCAAAATAACGCTACTGTCCAGCACATTACCAGATATTCCGGCTAAAACACAAGTGACAATAGGACCAAGATTTTATAAAATTACAAAGAACTTCACGCTCCACAAGTTGACTACCAAGCTGGTTGCTGGACAGGGCCTCATGAATCTCGCATGTTCAGCATCCTGGTCAGCAGTCGGGGCACACTTCTATGACTCGGACGGCACATCGCAACGTTTGAAACTTCTCGGGTCGGAAAATTTGGCAAAGCGCTCATCCAGATCTACGGCAATTCGGCTGCACTGGAACAAATAAAGTAGTCTCGACCTCCCTTAACTGCAAGCCCACTCTTTGTAACAAATGCACTGCAGTGACGGGACACTGAGTTGACTGATATATTTGCACTGTTCTGAGGATACTAACGAGCGCGCAGCAAAGCCCATGGACAGAGATCCTTCCTGTCGATTGCTGCAGGAGGATACGACATCAAATAACATTTTATTAAGATGAACCGCGAGCACTGTCCTTGATTCAGGAAGGGAAACAAAAAGGTAGAAATTAAAATATGCTAAAAGCCTACACTCCAGTGATGCAACGCCCACCCACAGGCTATCGCGGGGCACAGAGCGACACGCAAACATTTGTGGAGCTTAAACCCTCCGGTACACAATTTTTCGAGTTAATCTCGTAACCCTTCGACGCTCACAGCAAACATCAGTTACCGCGGCAGCTGCGCTAGTTAAACCGAACCCAATGATTCTATAGGGCAGTAAAGATTTAAAACAAGTTGCCCCATCGGAGGAAGGGAAACTGGGACAAATCTTAACATGCACTAACTGAACGTGGCCATGACAAGAGGTAAGTGAATGATCTGCTGCTGCAGGTGTGAATAAGATACAGGAATGTACACTACAAAATAAGCAACAGGGTATCCGACCAAAATGAGGATAAAAAATTTCTACAAGTAGGTGCGGTACAAGATACCTAGTACTGAAAATAAAAAGGGCACCATAACCACAAGCGTCATCTGCTGCAGACTGATAACAGTGCTGTACTGCGCCATGTGGTATGTGATATGATATGGCTAGATCTATAGAAGCGGCGACTCTAACCGTTTATACGGGACACAGCCCAAGTATTTGGACGTCATGAATGCTATTGCTATGAGGAATAAAAAAATAGCTGCCTTGGCCGTTAATGGGTAAACCTGCATGCTTCTATCTGTCAGGGTTTAACTCTTCGATCTCAGAGCTAAACAGCAATTTTCGTAAACTTGGCATTAAATATACGGTATTTATATTGTCCTTGAATGGGTACCGTACAGTGGGCATGGAAGCATCAATAGGTACCTACCTACTAAGCCTTTCGAAAATCGACGTTTACGATGGACGGTAGAGGATTAAATGGTGCACTGAAAGGTTTCATTCTCCGGCCGTCTGAAGCTCAGACGGCCTTTTGGTTTGCACTTTTTAGGAAATGAGCCGCAAGAATATGTACCAACTAGGTAGAAGTATATAATATTTACACTAGCAAGTTTAAACGCTGAGTTTCAGCATGCATAGGTCTAAAAATGATGCAACTTACCAAGAGTGGTTCAAGAGCAGCGAGATCTGTACTGCTTGGAACTGCAGAAGATCCTGGGTTTATTAATAATCCTTCGTACTTCCGTGCACAGTACCCACTGGCGATGCTGTCTATTCCTTTATATTAGTCAGATAAAGAAGAAAAACTTGGCGTATGAAGAGCAAAAAGAAAGCCAAAACAGCAAAGTGAAAAATGATAGGATGCGTTCGGCCTACAGAGAGATGAAATGATTCAGAAAAGGGTAGACGCGATTGATGAAGGGATGCTGAGGTCAGGGTTGCGGAGTCGGCAAATTCTGGGGTCCAGAAGTCGAACTCGGAAAAAGGTAAAACCCAGGAATCGGACGCAGTCCGTCCAGCCGAACCCGGAACCCTGGCTGATGTAGGTAGCTAGCTTATGGGTTATAGGAATACCAAGTATAATACGCAGCGCTGGGATACGTCACTCTTAGCCCTAATCAAAATGCATGAAATGTTCGTGTGATACACAAGTAACTCTGAAACTACTTATTCTGAACACCGGCAGTGAACTAGACAAGCTAGGTAGGTGTAGATTAGTTTAAGCCTCGCTAGACACTACGCGGTAATTCACGAGGAGAAGACGTAGGGACGTATCGCATGTCGACGAACACGTGGAACCCATGTACGAGCGTGTTCCCACGCTGGATCAACACGCATCATGACGCATGGGTAGAGCATTGGCAAAGACGAGGAAAACAGAACAAGCACATCAATACTGTAGCAGGCATCACTTATGAAAATTGCAAGGAAGTAGCAAAAAAAAAAAAATAATGTCCCCAAGACCAAAGACTCAGGGTGCCTGCGAGGCAAATCCAATAAACTTATAGCCTCAGGGCCGCTTGCAGGATTCTAAAAGAATCATCAGTAGCGCAGGGTGAGTAGAAGGATAAAATCCATTAAGTGAGACGAAAAAAGAATAATTGGTCACCTTTCCTTCACCTCGGTTGATTGCGCAGTCACCGTACTATATATAAAATTTAAACATTCTTCTGGCAGTACGGTAAGCTACATCTCCCGGTATCGGGTGGTTGCGCAGCGCAGGGGTCCGAGATATGATCGATACACCAGTGCAAGATGGATTTTAGTAGACAACGACCGGGGAATGTCAAGTGCTTGCAACTTGTATCACTACGCGACATTGTTCTAAGGAAATTTCGAAATTCAGTTAGCTACTTTAATGTTGTTCGGCGTGATACTTTTTATTTTTAGATATAGAATTCTTTGTAACACAACCGTAATTTCTGTGCTTGATCAGACTACCCATACGCCTTGATGAGGAGAACGTTAATTCAAGGGAACATTTGCGCGTGTTCGCAGCAACATACCTAGCACATAGGTACATCCTCATCAACGATATTGATAGTAAGGTAGGTATCTATGTAGGCTATTATATTTTTATCTCCGGAAAAATTAATTACCTTCGCCAAGGAGGTTATGTCTTCGTCGAGATTGTCTGTCTGTTATTCTCTTTGTTTGTTATGAAGATAATTCAAACAGTTGCGGACGGATTTGGATGAAATTTACAGTGATTGTTAAATATGTTACGAGGAACAGATAATTAACTTTTGATGAAGATCCGTTCATCTGTTAGTTTGCCTCATTTTTGTCAATGCCGTAACTCAAAAAATTTTGGACGCATTTTCAAAAAATTTACGTGAGTTGTTAGGTTTATTACGAAGAGTAAAACACCAAATTTTCATGATCATGTGTTGGTTCATTCGTGTGTTTGAATTTATGTTTGTTAGAGCAATAACTCAAAAAGTTCTGAATGAATCTTTATGAAACTTACAGGACTTGTTAGTAATGTTAAAAGATATAAATGATTAAATTTTGGTGTAGATCGGTTTGTTCGTTTGTATGTTTGATTTAGGTTTGTAACAATGTTTGTTAGCAGCATCACTCAAAAAGTTATGACCGGATCTTCAAGAAAACTGCAGAAAGTGTATGAGGACAAGTGATTAGATTTTGGAGGTGATACAAAGAAAATCACGGTTTCAGAGCCAATTTCAATTTTTCTCTACCGTTGCCTTGCTTGGCGGAGGTATGCGCTCTCAGAGTGCTCTAGTTTTAAAATAATACTCACTAGACAAGAAAATCCAAATCTTTACTTGAACGGAAGAATTTGACTAACTGCTGCAACATTTCCAACGAAACAGTACCGTATTGTTTGAAAACAGTAACGATTAATTTAACCATTTTGCAATAACCTTATCCCTCACACCACATCACGCACTATATATATATATACCCATGTCTAACTGCAGCAGTTTAACCCATGGAAACATTACAAAAAAATTGGCATCTACAATTTTTTACGTGGAATATTCTCGACCACCGCAATAATTGTAAGTCTTGGAGACAAGCTTACAATTGCGTTACCATATGTATGGTGAAGTCTATGCGTTACATTAAACCGTATGTTTCTAGAAAATAATAGAATCCAATGCAATAACCGTGTAGCCACGAGGATAAGATTTGGCAAACATAGCACAGAAGTCAATGTATTCAACGCAGCAAAGCAACAGGTTGAGCACAATGGCCGTAGAACGCCGTGGGGCAGGAATGAGTAGGTACGGAATCTAAAACAAGAATTTAAATCTTTTGGTTCATTTAGGCCAACAGCTCAGCTTCCGGAGTGGGTCACCTCAGTTGCTTCCAATGTGGTTCATTACGACAATAAGCTAGAAACAGCATCAGTAGGCTATTAACTGCTGCACATTCCACAGCAGTAGGCTATCCACAGCAGTACCGATTTCGTTAGGCAATGATTGTTCACTAACAATAATAATAATAATAATCCCATATATTTCTCATCTGGAGACTGCGTCCAACAAGGTTAGGACACAGTATCCTGAGGTTTTCATGCTTAATACTAACATAGGAATAATACTAA
>LQNS02278143.1:2023037-2035086 GCA_001587735.2 Parhyale hawaiensis | reverse complement strand
AGTGAATTTACTAGAACAAGGCTCGCATCTTAATAAGGAGATAATACTGACACTATTTTTCGTTAAGAGGGGCGCTGGTTACACAGAAGGGATGTGAATTTTTTTTTTTAGATTATGATATACAGTATAGAATTAGCCAGCTAAGCGAACTGCCGCACTTATGGCGCAGGCGATACACAGCGCAGGTTAGTATTTATATAAATAAATGAGCGCGTTTAAAAGGCAAGAAGATAAATGCCGCAGCTAAAATGGCGCGACGGCCGCTGCTGCTGCTACTCGCTACTCCACAGCGCCTTCCTTGGCCAGCCATCAACCGTGATTAAAGCACAACTCAAAAATTTGAACAACCAACAAAAAATTCAAGGTTTCTTTGAGAGCACAACCATTTCACTCCACAACTGAATGGACACTAACTGCGAAATCTTCAATAACAAAGGTAATGGGAAACAGTAGCAACCCGCAAGTTACACAGATACGGCCGCCACGCCCACACACCCAACCTTGCCAACAGTCAGAGAGCAACTGAAGCTATGGAAGTTAATGGAACTCCAAAACGCCTGGGGCAACTTTGAAAAAGGTCTTTGAAGCTCGGACAAGAACTCGAAAGCTGCGGGCAGCAGTGACGAGTCTTTATGGCCGAGGTTGTCGACTTCCCAAAGGGCTGTTGAGTTCAGTGACTATGAGAACATGAACGCTAACAGTTGCCTCGTACATGGAGATTAGCTAAAGGCAAGTGTCTGGACTGAGAAATATGAACCGAGAAGATTGTTTGTGCATACAAGCGAGAAGAAATTTCTGTGCAATTAGAGTGTACATATTTTTCAGAAGTACTCGACAAAATTTGACAAAATGCTTTAGCTGCAACACTAAACAGTATGTTATATCATGTACATAAGCAGGGAATGTTTACACTAATAGGAAGCACACGAACGTATCCACAGAACGGTTTCATGAAGAAAAGTTGATGATGACTCAACCGTGACGATGTGAAATAGGACAGCCGTTGTTATTTAGGCAAAATGCAGAAAAATGAAAAAAAAGAGGTGAAATGAAGTTAGTTTTTTACTGATTAAATAACATAGCGTTCTGTCTTCGTAGTCAACACCTGATATAAAGAAAACAAAACAGACACTTGTTGTGAGGCCAATTAAGCGCAAGGGCTGCTGCACCTTATTATGTAAACGCTAAAAGAAAGCAGGACTCCTCAATGCACGACGTGCACCTGGATAAGAAAAGGGTAGCTGTGCTCTCTTTCATGAGCTAACACGAAACTGTGCTCTTCAATCCAGAATAATCATCATAGGATATACCAATGGAAAAAGACACCCATCACGAGCGAGGGCAGCTATTTTCTCTTCCATTAGTTAACAGAGAACCGTTCTCTTCAATCGAGGATATACCAGTGGAGAATGAAACCAACCAAGAGCAAGGATGCTATTTTCTTTTCCACGAGCTAACAGAAAGCGTTCCTCTTTAGTCCAGAACGTCGTTAGAAAAAGTAAGCGTCTGTTCGAGGCTCTCCATCTCGATGGTCTCGGTCTGTCCCGCTCCAGAACTCGAGATGTCGCGACACTTGAGCAAATACACGCAAGGTGCATATCGACGTGATGCCTGCGTTCAGACGCTATACTCGGAAGACGGGTGCGAGGCGATGACCAATTTTCACATAATTGCATTGCAGCATAAGAACGAGCTTAAAATAATAATATACTGTATAGAAATTCCCGCGCTCGCTGTTCACTAGAGGAAACCAGCCTGCGTGAATGCAACCTTTATGAATTACCAGCAGAGAAATTTCCAGACTTTAACGGAAAATAGCAACACCCATGTGAACACCATTTGCTTGATCGTTCAATGGCGAAAGGAAGAAAAAAATTTTTTGTTACCCTTTCCATACAGAAATTTTTTTCTGCTTACAGAAGTTCATATTTAAAAGCACAAATAAAATTATTTGTAAATATAACAAGGTTAAAATACAAAATAAAACTAACAGAACTTTCAGTCTGGCTAGTAAAAATACGGACAAAATTTCAGGAAAAGAAACAATTCGCTGGTCCTGGTGATCAAAACCTGATGCTGACTTTTAAAGATGACGCTAAGAGCCGAAAAGGTTAAAAACAAAATTGAAGTTAATATTGATCTGAGATGCATGTTAACCCTCTCCAACAAAGGCCAAATTCACTCGACAGTACTCCATGCAGTACGAGTCTATATCGTTCCCGAGTAACACTAAATGGAACGCGAGTGAGTCTCCGAGTGGAAAATACTGTGGTCACTGTTTCAGTTATTTAATTTTATTTTTTGGCGGTGTTGCAATATGAATAACTCGCGTCGGAGAAGGTTCACGACCTGCATTATATTTTGAACACAGCAGTAACCGCGACATGGACAACATTTGACAGCGAGGCGAAAGACCGAAGTGGACGTTCACTCACGGCAGTGTCTAACGAATATGCTCAGTATATTAGCGAATGTTCTCGTTCAACAGACTGCAAATGATGGGATACGTCTAAAAGTGTACATTAATTGAGATGTATAATTTTGGGAGTGCTTATCAAAATGAACAGATAAGCTTCTATTTTGAACATACCAACAGCCGATAAGCAGTGGGAAAGTGTTCAATGTCGTGCCACAAGGACAGGACAGTATGCAAAGAAACAATATCGCAACCAATCACCACAGGAGAAGATATCTGGGAGCCAGTCGACATGCTACCAATAGTAGGATTGAGCTTCGGCCGTCTCAAGCGTTGACGATTTACGCGTCAACTTGCCTCATTCTCTACATCACGATCTTATTCTCTTTACCTTCTCCATGCAAGCACTCCTACCAAATGTAAGAATGCCATATCGAAGCTTCATATTCTTCCGTATAATTTTAAATAATTTACGAGTATAATCTTTGGCAAATTTTTCAACTCTTAAAAACAAGAATAATTGTCTGTTGATTAAAATTCAATATAAATATATACATCAAACACTGATGTCTCCAAACATTGTTTGCCCCTTGCGCCCAATAGCTCAATGCATATTGTAAATTAGCCTTATTTTAACAAGTAGATGTTACTTTCGTTCATGGGCTTTTCATCAGGGTAAAATGCCTTAATTTAGCGCGCTGCATGTAGCACAGCCTGGAAGAAAGAAGTCAAGGACACGTAAAGTGCGCAGCTCCAGTAAGCCCAATGCTCGAACTACTGTTAAATTTAGACTCTTTCACAAATCCTGGCAGGTTAGAACGGTTTTACAATCATAATAAAGCAGGCTCAGCAGAAGCTATACTGCTCTGATTCATCTTCCTGGAGTTCGAATATCAACATTTTATAGCGTTCTTTTGCGTTCCAGCCTATCGCAACGCAGTTACTACTCGCAATACCAACAGCAAATTTGCTAAAATCTGTAGCTAACTGAAGGGAGGACTTTCCAGCGATGGTGACGTCAAACACCCTGCTCCACGTCCTAATTAATAACTGAGCTTGCTGTTCCGTGCGGCAAAATTGTACTCGAGTTGGTAGAATAAATTTCTTGGAACGAGCCGTTTACTCGAGGCGAAGCAAGAGATCTGCGTGGATACCGAGAACACTGGGAACTTGTGAGCGTTCCTCAGTTTCTCCCGAGCTTATTGACATCCTCTCGCACTTGTTGCTGAGGGCTGTAGAGGGGGTACTAAGTGGTTGTTGCTGCTGGTGTTGCGCGTAACGTTTTTGCTCTTGGCGGTGCAGTGTACCAAATGAATGTTTATGTTTGTGTTGCTTGTACAACTCAATACGGACGGCTATGTAATGTACCGTACATGATTCCTGGCCTTAAGAAAACATATCGGGAGCCCATTCAGATTCAGATACTTACAAATTGGTGGTGAAAAGAATGCCGCCTAATCTGGGCAATTAACTATCATATTATTAAATTTCATTTTTCAATTGCAGTAAAATTAGGAAAAAAAAACTGGAAAATACAGCATGTTGCCACCCAAAAGGCAAGATCTCTGTGCACCGGGCATCTTTTCACCTGTGTCACTCCCCACTTCTTAAAACTGAAGAGTTCGGCTTGTTCAAAGCGCTTTCAGCAGAAAATTCCCTAGAACCAGAGGCACAGGAGCACATACCAAGCAAGATAGCATTCCATCGTGTGATCAAGAGGTACCGTGAAGCAACCGCCCTTACCCCACAGAGTTTCATTGGTCCCGAAACACGATGTTGATATCAGGATTCAAAAGCCCGCTCGCATCAGTCAAGCACTCAAGGTACTTCGATTCAACTACGGGATCATCAACACTCGTTCACAAGACTGCATGTACAGCTTACAAGCCCTGAACTTCGGGACATGCTTGGGAGTTTCCGGGTCCACAGTCTCTGGCATCATTATGCCGGGGCCACAGTACACAATGGCACGGACAACGTGATGCGAGGATGCGCAACTTGTGTGTCGTTCATGCTACCGTATCTATGCCGCCGAGTTTAAATTTATTTCAGGACGGCGTGCGAGCTACCCGTTCTCGCTCCAAGTCGTCCATGTGAATACAGGTATGGAGCCAGCATCATAAGTTATGTGTCTGAGAATTCAAGCGCCAGCGTCTTTAAGTAAGTAACATTCAGCGGCCGAACGCTTAACAATGCCTTGTGAACAAAACATTTACAAAATGTAGCTAATCAATCACACCAGCCGGCTTAGCAAGCGTAACTAGTAACGTTTCGGATATCTCTTAAATCTGGAGAGAACTAAATTACGCAGAAGTCTGAGTACGTGTTTACTGTTGGAAGGTCAACCCGGATTTCTGAAAATTTTATTATTAGTGGACCGATTGTTCTGATATTTACATAGTACAGTATATGTAATTTTGAAAAAGAAACATATTTTGCTCATGAAACTTTTTCGATTTTGGCCTTAGTTCTTGGGAAAATGGAAAAACGTTTTCCAAGAAAATTTCAAAAGAATAGAAGTTTATGAGTTTCTATGACGCGAGAACAAAAACTAGGACAGTTTTAGAATCCTTGTAACATTCTTACTACAGTAAACTAATAGAGCCAGATTTTCCATTTTCGTTTTCCTTTGATATCCAATTTTTCATGACTAAGTTTATAAAAAACATAAAATTTCGGCTTTGAAGTTTAATAAATACAGAATGAGGGTAAAAATTGAATATATCTTTCTATTAGTTTGTCACGAATTTTTCGAGGATTCCCGAACTATCTTTATCTAGCATGAAAGCTCGTTGACTTCTCTTCATTCTTGGGTGAAAAAAATCAAGTTGTACAACAATAAAATCACAATTTTGACCCCCATCCCAGGCCCTGCTTTCTGGGAGGAGGGGGTTAGTGCAAGTAGCCCCCTAAAAATTTTGGGACATAAAAGCCCATTGCTAAACATCCCTTTCTGACAAAAAAAAAAAATCATATTTTTGACCCCTAATCCGCTTTATTTTACTTTTTTGGGGGAGGGGATTATAGTGCTCGTAGCCCAATAAAAAATTGGGACGCAATAGCCCACTACCTGAGGATCCTTTTTCAGCAAAACAAAAAGAAGATTAATAATTTTAACCAAAATCTGTGGGTTGACCCCCTTAAACAGACACAGCAACCAACGTATTCGAACGTTGCCACAGGATCTCAAAGACTGAAGTGTGAACCAACCTCTGGAAACGGGTAAAGCCGGGACTTTAGGGTTGAGCTGGGGTACGCATACCGGTACCGGGGAGCACTATCGTCTCTCACGACGATTTTGCGTTCACGTAAGCTTTCCTGCGCGCGCCACCACTAAAATAAACACTACCTAGGCAAACCTAACCTAACCTACCGTAACCTAACCTCCTTCTCTAACCTTCTAACCTAACCTAACCTTACTTAACCCAATCTAACCTTATCTAACGTTACCTAACCTAACCTAACCCAGCTTAATCAGCGATACAGCGAGCAGCGCGGCGCACCAACTTGAACGCCGCTCACGCGCACACGATCTGCGTACACAAACACGCACACATCTCCGTCGTGAGAGACGATAGCGCTTCCGGGGATGCTATGGAACCCAGAGCTCAAGAGATGGCTTTCGCTGAATACTGATATTGATACCGATTAGCTAACAGAAGTAGAAACAGTTGTGGGATCTAGGTCCATCAAACTGTCAACAATACCTGTGTCAAAAGCACTTGGTGCGTCAAAAAGAGACTAACATATACCCCACACAGTAACAAGTTCTGCGAGAAATGCAAAATCTCTTTTCAGGTTAAGCGACTGTATATTTATAATGAAATAAAAGTAGTCTAATAAATTGGATATTTCCCAAATTTGACAACAGAAAAATTTACATTGTTCATCATAACAAGAAAACCGAAAAACATTATCAAAGACTGTATAACAACTGTTATGAATACTTGTATCATTATCGAGGGGATTTCACGACAAAAATTGGATCGGTTGAGCGATGTTCAGCTCTACACTCTGGCGCCGGGTCACATTCCGCGACCTAAGGCTCAGAGCACTTTGCGAATGATGTGCGCTGTTCCAAGCAGAGTGCTTTTCTGGAGGGTTCCTGGGCGGAGATGGCCGCACTTCAGCTCTCGCAGGGCAGTCTTGAAATTCTTGGACATTGCCCCCAGAGCTCCGATGACCACTGGAACGACGTCCACCTTCATCTGCCACAGTCTCTGGAGTTCCATGGCAAGGTCACGGTACTTTTCCTCCTTCTCCGCTTCCTTATCGATGATTTTGGAGTCGAAAGGGATTGAGACGTCGATCAGCTTGGCCGACTTCTCCTGTTTGTTTTTGACGACGATGTCCGGTCGGTTTGCGTGAAGTTCTCGATCAGTTTCCATCCGCTTGTCCCAGTAGAGCATCATTCATTATTATTATTATTATTATTATTATTATTATTATAAACGCATTTGTTCAACGAATGGTCATTTTGGGCTTGGGTTTTCTTACGTATCGTCAATAAAGGCTATTACACGCGGCGACTCAATTTAGTTATTTACTCTGAGCTTTCATTGCAATATACGAAGCGTTATTATAAGGATGAATTCCCCGTCAGAAAATAACTTGGTTGGCAAGCATTAGGACTAACAACGGTTGCGGTGTCATGAGCTCGTCAGAGTGGATCAAGAAAATTCAACCAGTCAGTCTTGAATGTTTTCAACTCGCCGCATTCGTTTGAGTTACAAGCGTCAATCGCAAACCGATTGCACTTGGATCGCAGGACAAAGCCAAAGTGTTGAATCTAAGGCCAACATTAAAGTCCAGACAAGTTAGTGCTAACTAGACTAAATTAGCTGGATTAAATTCGGTGAAGCGAAAGCGACCGCTACTTTTGCATCGGCCGAGGGTTGCAATCGAAATGCATCGTAGCAAAGGAACTCCGCATGTGACCTAATGCCACAGCAGCGACGTTATTCAATCATGCCTAGGCCTAATCCAACCTATAGCCTAGAGGCAACTTGACCTCTTATCTGCACGTAATCTATACCTTAACCACATGCTACCTAACCTAAAAAAAATGTTTTTGGCCGTAGAACGAGAAATTCACGGTTTTAGCCTTTTAGCCTGTGGAGTCGCCGTAAATTTTGTTAGGGAACGTATCCTATTCATAATGCAAATTAATTTATAATTAGCAAGGACATCTTGTTATATATCGACTCACGGTGATGTTAAGACTCAATAATATATCGAGATGTTTGCTCATAGCAAATCCGCTGAACTTTTTTTCACAAATTATACGAATTCGACAACAGCTGGCTATACAATATGCGCAGTCTTAATATTCCACAATATGTATAACCTTACCTTGAGTAACACTGAAATCATTACCTCCGCCAAGGAGGCCATGTTTTTCGAATTTGTCTGCCTGGATTTTTGTCTGTCACAAAGATAACTCAGAGGAGTAATGGACGGATTTTTATGAAATTTGCAGGGACAGTGTAATATATTGTATTTCTGGGCGTGCGTGAGATTTAATTATTTCGTCACTGTACTTGGTTGCGTGAGAGAACTTCAATGCTGAGTAATCAGGTTACAGTGCTGGATGGTGAAGAAATGTCGTCAAGATCTTCTTGTTTATATACATCTTATTATACAAAACTTTGAAGATATGATCCATGCTACATGATAGATGCAGACAACAGAGTACAAAGTCTACATCTAATAAGTGCTACAACAGAAAGCTGTAGACTATGTGCAGTATTCTAATGCTAGTACTGAATAAGCTGACGCATGATAGTACAAGCGCCTTAAATATCCATGATTGCGGCTTCATTTAGAGCACCGGCTGCTTCCGCCGGTTTCGAGTCGGAAGTCCTCTGGTAAATTACTGTACGTTAATGAGAATAACAAACATCTCCGAAACTCTGGTTACAGGCTTTGACAGACAGCTTTTACTGATATCGGTTCCGGCCGGAAGTTCATTGAGAATTACGTATGTCACTCAAAGGCAGTGTTGGTAAACCAGCACATATTTGCACGGTCATGAACGACCTTTTACGTTATCTTACAAGCTCTGTTGAAGCCGGCGGTGGCTACATCCGCCAGGCATGAACCCGCATGACACAAAGAATGCGTCTATACATTTGAATGTTAAGGCTAACACATTGGAATGTTGCATTTGCGAAAAGCATATATATATATATATAACAAATAGTTAGGTATGTTAAGAGGAAGAGATAGAAACTTTTGGTGAAGATTCGTTCAACCGTTTGTTGAACCGCCTCGTTTTTTCTCGGTAGCTCAACTGAAAAAGTTATGGACCTATCTTTTTGGAATTTGCAGGAATTGGGGTTGTCACTAGGAGCAAATGGCCAAATTTTTGTGTTAATCTATTTGTCTCTATGTTTCTTTTTATGTTTGTCAGCAGCAGAACTCCAAAGGTTAAAAACGGATCTTCATGAAATTTACAGGAACTAATAGAAATGTTACAAGACACAAAGACAAAATTTTGGCGGTGATCGGTTAGTGTTTGACTAATGTTTGTCGAAATGTTTGTTAGGACATAACTCAAAAAGTTATCAACAGATCTTCAAGTAAATTGAAGAAGCTGCCATTACTGCCAAGTGGCACAAATGACCAAATTTTGATGATAAAAAGGAGATCCTAGTCGTTACCATCAATTTGAATTTTTCATTAATGTTACCTTGCTTGGCGGATGTATGCACCCTCAGCGTGCTCTCATATTAATATTATCATTATTAGAGTTACATGCCGGGGCCTTCATTAACAAATAAAAAAATAAAGCACAGGCAACACCAGGCTGCCCAGAGCCTTGCTAAAAAGAATCACTAGGAAATGTTTTCAACCAGTTTATTGAACGCCTGCATATCGACACGGTCGAACACGGAACCCGGCAGTGGGGGTCTATGCTGTATGATGAAATATAGACGGCGACTGGAGGAAGTATGCAGTATTAAGTGCTGTTCACGGATAAGTTTATACTTATTACCGGAAAAACTTCGGTTTTCAAAGTAATTGCATTGTTTGAAACAAGGCAGTGCAAACACACACACAAACCCCTAGCTGATGTACACAAATACGTCAGTCCAATATGTTCGATTTGAGGTCCTCAAATCGAACATGTTGGACTGTACACAAATACGTCAGTCCAATATGTTCGATTTGAGGTCCTCAAATCGAACATGTTGGACTGACGTATTTGTGTACATCAGCTAGGGGTTTGTGTGTGTGTTTGCACTGCCTTGTTTCAAACAATGCAATTACTTTGAAAACCGAAGTTTTTCCGGTAATAAGTATAAAGTATAAACTCATCCGTGAATTATAAGGTAGCTCTCACCCGTAGTAGTTGGATCACACGAATAAGCCCTTGCCGCTGCAGCAAGCAACTCTACCAGGAGCAAGTTAATTTCGAGAGTCAGAGATTTAGTTTTGCGCATCATGCTTTGTACAAAGAAATAATTGCTCCCAATAGGAAAATTTACGACGTTCATCCGATATAACCCGATAATGTATACTCGTAGATATTGGACAAATGCTTGTAATTTTTTGATAAAGGTGTAGTAATCGAATGCCGTCGTGCAGCCATAAATGATTTCTTTAACTATATCTGCTAGGGATAGCTCTGTGCGTACGACCCATTTTTAGGGTAAAACACGAAGATGAACAAGCATATTATTATTATTATTGATCGGCAAGATAGCCAAAGGTCGCTACATTAGACTGATACTGGCGCCGAAAATAGAACTAAATCGGTAGAAGAAATATCTAATATAGCATTGGTCACATGATCAAGAAATGTGGACTAAGCACGAAAATAACAAGGACAGCACTGCTACATCATCGCCAACTAGACAAGAAGGAGCGAAGAAAAAATAACCAACCGAAATATACATCAGTAAGCAATATATATATATATCGCTGCTTAGATGTCGATTGATAAAAGAATCTTACTGCGGTGTATGCAATACAAGAGCGATCTGAAGCCAAAGCCAAGCAGCATGAGCATGTACGCTGAGATCCAATAGTAACAGATCGATACATCTCATCTAAGGTCATACTCGGCACAGGCCACAGCCAGAGGCAGTGCGCGTGGTATGGTTGAGCTCACACCCGGCACAAGCTAGCACCTAAGTCTGAGCATGTGGCATGACTGAGATCACACTCGGCACAAGTTTGCACCAAAGTCTGAGCATGTGGCATGACTGAGCTCAGATTTGGTACAAGTTAGCAAATAAGTCTGAGCATGTGGCATGACTGAGCTCAAACTCGGCACAAGTTAGCAACTAAGTCTGAGCATGTGGCATGACTGAGCTCACACTCGGCACAAGTTAGCACCTAAGTCTGAGCATGTGGCATGACTGAGGTCACACTCGGCACAAGTTAGCACCTAAGTCTGAGCATGAGGCATGACCGAGGTCACACTCGGCATAAGTTTGCACTTAAGTCTGAGCGTGTGGCGTGACTGAGCTCACACTCGGTACAAGTTAGCAGCTAAGTCTGAGCATGTGCGATGACTGAGGTCACACTCGGCACAAGTTAGCAGATAAGTCTGAGCATGTGGCATGACTGAGGTCACACTCGGCACAAGTTAACAAATAAGTCTGAGCATGTGGCATGACTGAGGTCACACTCGGCACAAGTTAGCACCTAAGTTTGAGCGTGTGGCATGACTGAGGTCACACTCGGCACAAGTTAGCAGATAAGTCTGAGCATGTGGCATGACTGAGGTCACACGCGACACAAGTTAGCAGCTCAGTCTGAGCATGTGGCATGACTGAGCTCGCACTCGGCACAAGTTAGCAGATAAGTCTGAGCATGTGGCATGTCTGAGCTCACATTCGGTACAAGTTAGCAAATAAGTCTGCGCATGTGGCATGACTGAGCTCACACTCGGCACAAGTTAGCAGCTAAGTCTGAGCATGTGGCATGACTAAGGTCACACTCGACATAAGTTGGCAGATACGTCTGATCGTGTGGCATGACTGATGTCACACTCCGCACAAGTTAGCACCTAAGTCTGAGCATGTGGCATGACTGAGGTCACACTCGGCACAAGTTTGCACCTAAGTCTGAGCGTGTGGCATGACTGAGCTCACACTCGGCACAAGTTAACAGCTAACTCTGACCATGTGGCATGACTGAGGTCACATTCGGCACAAGTTAGCAGATAAGTCTGACCACGTGGCATGACTGAGGTCACACTCGCACAAGTTAGCAGATAAGTATGAGCATGTGGCATGACTGAGCTCACATTCGGTACAAGTTAGCAAATAAGTCTGAGCATGTGGCATGGCTGAGCTCACACTCGGCATAAGTTAGCACATAAGTTTGAGCATGTGGCATGACTGAGCTCACTCGGCACAAGTTAGCAGATAAGTCTGAGCATGTGGCATGACTGAGCTTACATTCGGTACAAGTTAGCAAATAAGAGTGAGCATGTGGCATGACTGAGCTCACACTCGGCACAAGTTAGCAGCTAAGACTGAGCATGTGGCATGACTGAGGTCACACTCGACACAAGTTAGCAGTTAAGTCTGAGCTTGTGGCATAACTGAGGTCACACTCGGCACAAGTTAACAAATAAGTCTGAGCATGTGGCATGACTGAGGTCACACTCGGCACAAG
>LQNS02278143.1:1981914-2022161 GCA_001587735.2 Parhyale hawaiensis | reverse complement strand
GAGCTCACACTCGGCACAAGTTAGCAGCTAGGTCTGAGCATGTGGCATGACTGAGCTCACACTCGGCACAAGTTAGCAGCTAGGTCTGAGCATGTGGCATGACTGAGCTCACACTCGGCACAAGTTAGCAGCTAAGTCTGAGCGTGTAACCACCACACAAAGAAGACGCCGTCGAACGTCTGTAGCGACTATTACACTCAACACGGCCATTGGCGAAATAGGACTCCGTGTCACCATTAGCAACAAGTGTTACACAGGATGATAATCTCAACAGTTACACCTATTCACAGCAAATACTTCAGCAACAAGCGCTGCACTACGGACGTCAACAAGCATTAGCTGTGGTACCTGTACCACCATCAGAAAGAGACGTTACAAACAAAGCGCCTCGTCATTTGCCATTTTGCTCTTCCATCATAGACCACTATATACAGCCGGCATCAGGAACAACTCAGTACCCTCCATCCTCATCCACTTACCTGTATTACGTACCATGGGATTAGTGGCCATAGATATAAAGTTCATTTGTATAAAACTGGCTACTTGACAGTAGTAGTATGCATGACAGATAAGTTGTCGACAGGTAAATATTGGTACTACTGATATCAACGTCGTGTTCGGGAACAATGAAACTCTGTGGTGAGCTAAGGGCGGTTGCTTCATGGAACCTCTTGATCACACGAAGGAATGCTACCTTGCTTGGTATGTACTCCTGTGCCTCTGGCTCTGTGGAATTTTCTGCTTAAAGCGCTTTGAACAAGCCGAACTCCTCAGTTTTAAGAAGTGGGAAATAACACAGGTGAAAAGGTGCCCGGCGAGCAGAGATCTTGCCTTTTGGGTGGCAACATGTTGTATTTTCCAGGTTTTTTTTTCCAAGTTTTACTGCAATTGAAAAGTGAAATTTAATAATATGATAGTTAATTGCTCAGAACCGGCCACCTATATGTAAATATCTCACTCTGGATTGTCTCATAAGATTTTTTTTTTCTTTACATCATAAGCCAGGGATCAAATACAGTACATTCCACAGCTGTCCGCCTTGAACATTACAAGCAACACAAACATCAACATTCATTTGGTACACTGCACCGCCAAGAGCAAAAACGTTACGCGCAACACCAGCAGCAACAACCACTTAGTACCCTCTACAGCCCTCAGCAACAAGTGCGAGAGGATATCAATAAGCTCGGGAGAAACTGAGGAACGCTCACTAGTTCTCAGTGTTCTCGGTATCCACGCAGATCTCTTGCTTCGCCTCGAGTAAACGGCTCGTTCCAAGAAATTTATTCTACCAACTCGAGTACAATTTTGCCGCACGGAACAGCAAGCTCAGTTATTAATTAGGACGTGGAACAGGGTGTTTGACGTCACCATCGCTGGAAAGTCCTCCCTTCAGTCAGCTACAGACTTTAGCAAATTTGCTGTTGGTATCGCAAGCAGTAACTGCGTTGCGATAGGCTGGAACGTAAAACAACGCTATAAAATGTTGATAGTCGAACTCCAGGAAGATGAATCAGAGCAGTATAGCTTCTAAGAAAAAAATGAATCAGTATTTCACTGACATCATTTATAGTAAATTAATTGGAGCCATGTAACGCGGATAGAGACGGGCTGTCATCTAAACTGCAGCATTTTATCTCACTGGATAAGCAATGAAAGAAATATGACACGAATTATCTGCTGTGCCTCGTTTATTACATAGTAAACGATGTAGATAATCATTTAGTGCTTGGACTCAACGTAACACAAAGGTTCAAAACAATTCAGCACTTACGGCTGCCAGTATCAACCAGTGTACCACGCGATACGAACGCTATCAATAACTTGGCAGTAACAGCAACTAGTGCTACAACAGGAACACGAACGCCACCAACTTTCAGGCATCAACAGCAACAAGTACTAGCAGGAAGGAACATGAACCATAAGCCAGTCTGCACCATCCGCCTGCCTGATCAGGGCCGTCCACACAAGAAGTGGGTCACGCAACACACCGAACACGACTCATAGGTCTGCTGGAACTTCCCCTTATCAACTTCCCATTCACATACACATGCAGTGCAACGCTGGAGTAGAGGACCATACGCAGTGTATGCGCTGAGGGTGCTGGCGATGAATCCTTGACAGTCTTTCGTCCAGAAAGAGTTTATCCTACCAATAAAAAATAAAGAATTAAAGTTAGCTTCAGAGTTTATAGCAGAATTTTCTATGTAATGATAAAGGATGACACAAATGCACCATTCGGTGAACCTTAGAGGAAATTATACGAGGAGAGAATCTGGGATGAAACTTGAAAAAAATGCTCGCGATTTTGTAAAAAATAAAACAGCAAACAAATAGGCCTACTGGTGTCCTCCAGCAAACGGCCATCATATAGGGAAGACGGTAAAAGGTCGACTGCAGTAACATGAAGAGAGCTATTACGAAGGACTCCATCGAGGATGAATGTATACGTTCGTCCGAATGAAACAACCAACATCAACGGCAGTGTCACTGCATCGTAAAAATATTTGTTCTCACAAACAAGGCTGCAGTTATGGGGAGACTCGAAGACATCGTCGATTTATGCATTAGATGGAATTGATTCGAGAAACTTTTTCTGATGAGTATGTCAAGGTTACTTCTTGACATACTCATCAGAAAACGTTAGCTGAAGAACACGAATAAGTTCCAGGTAGGAATATATTAAAGGATTGCTTTAAAAGTGAAAAATGAGAATGTTTACCGAGAGCTTCAACCTTTCTATACATATACAGGGAATCTCTCCAAGAGGATTGCGAATTTCATGCTGCCCCTAAGATATATCTCTACTGCAGATATAATTGCAATTGTAGCGTTTGTTTAAATAAAATGCTTGGCGTACACACATTAGATGTTTTTTTTTCTGCTTGTACTGAAATTGATTTCCTGGTCGTTCCTGTAACCACATGTAACCATGTAACCACATCCAAAGTCCGAAGAGGGTGTCCTTTGAGGTGAATCTTCCAGCTTGGGAAAAGAAAGAATCGCAAGTGCTCAAATCTGGCGAATACGGCGGCTGAGGAGTTGCATGAACGTCATTTGCTAAGCGTTGGAGATAAAACATCCGGGTTCGCAGGCCGCAAATAGATGAAGCACTGTATTCTGTCGCATACGTCTGTGCCCGTGTCTGAATCAAAACTTCATGGCGTTCCTTTGGCATACGAAATTAAGAAACCTGTCGCAATGGACCACTTGTTGACTCTATCGACTTAAAACACAAACTGTGCATCAGATGTTAGCTTGCTCCACATCCTGAAAGCAAGCCACCAGTGTGGCCATAGCTAAAGCACCACGGCAAGTTTCACTATTTATGTTACACACCTCGCATTCTAGAGAACTGTCAAGTGTATTTCATATAGACCGTAATACCATTAGCCACTCTTAAATTTAGCTCCAGGAAGAATTACAAATATCCTAGCATGGAGCTGAGCAGCACCCCAACCCTATACAGCATAGCCACGGCGGCCACTAGGTAGAAACATCATACATCTTACGACATCTCAGCAAACTAAATAATCAGATCGAATGTATCAAGAGATATATTTCGGGTTAGCATGCTAAAGGTGAAGCTTTCCACAATCCCATAACTATTGGAAAGAAAAGTGTTTAGTATCGTTATCAAATAAATGAAAGTGGTCACGCGACGTGCATCGCAACAGGCTATACTGTTGCCAAGCCTGCCATATGGATGGTCTACAATCGCATTGCAATCGTCCTATCCAAAATGAACATGAAGTACTGGGCGATAAGCTCCACACAAGTAAAGGGCTGCCAGCCTTGCGCACTTGCTTTCGCTCTTTGCGCACAAAGCAGAAAAATATTTCGTAACTTCTAAGAGCAAAAATTAAATCGAAACTGCCAAAAGTCCCCTGTTACTTCAAGGCAGATCGGTGAGTTTACAACAAAATTGTCCTTAATGCAAGGTGTGTTCCATAAGTAATGCGATCAATTTTTCCTGACGCGGGGATACCGCACCGTGTTCGAACCTGCTGAGCTAGGTGGAGATATGCATGGCGTGTTCGCTTCGAATGCGGATAGTCTCAGCCGAATCTGATTTGCCGTAAAGTTACAGAATGTTCCCATGAACTCCGTGTTGATGTTACGTAGCCTAATACGGGGCGATGAATCGACCCGTGGATCAACTTTACGATATCAAATCTAGCGTTAAGCTTGAGAAGTCCACAACGAAACGCTTCCATTAATCCGACAGGCTTTTGAGTGCGATTGCTTGCCGAAATCACAAGTTCTCTAATGGTACAAGTCATTTAGGGAGGGCCGAGAGGTTGCCGAAGAACCCCCGCAGCTAGTGGACGTTCAGCAACCTCCCGACGCGCCAAGCCACATGCAGCGCCTTGTCTGTCAATGACTTCCATGCCAAACCCACGCTGCATTGCTTCCAAAGCCTCCTAAAGGTCCTGACTTGGCTCCCTTTATCTTTTTTTTTGTTAGTTTCCTCACTTATAAAGATCCCTTCAAAGAAAATATTAGGATACGATTGATGACATCTAAACTAGTGTTGTCTCTGCTCTAAAAACCCTCCCAAAAAGAATTCTATGAAGCCTTGAGACGTGTATCGATTCAGGAGGGAGCTATTTTTAAAATTTTTCAACAATAGTACTCAGATGTACAATAAACGTTTTTATGCCTTTAGTCGCATTACTAATGGAACACAATTTATATTAAGGAGTCACTGTAAAAATCCCAAAGTTTTACGGAGCGTTATGGCAGTAACATTCCCAAAAAAATTGAAAAATACACGGCGTTTACCCCAGTGAATGCAACATCATGAGCATTAAAAGATACAACAGGAACAGTCGCTGAGTGATATAATCACCAACAAGCTGCTATGCAATCAGTGGAAGACGTGGTCTGTCTAGCGAGATTTGGAAAGTATTAGCCAATGGACTTTTGAGAATCGAAATTCGAGCTGCTAAAAAAAGCAATACTCTTCGAGTCCACACTACGTATACGTACATATACACACTACCAGTAACGACGTGAAATTGAAAAACAGTTTCAAGAGACCTTCCATTGAGAATGAAAAATGATGCTACCCTTGAAGAACATATGACTATAAAGTTGTCGCTGTGGGAAAGAGGTGGAGTGGATGGGTTTTACGAACTTTCTCGCCACCCGAAGTAGAGGTGATGCTCACTCTATGGAAGCAATTAATTCTTCCGAGAATAAGAGTGTTGCTCTCCACTTAGGATACGGAGTACGAGAAAAAGCTAAATCAACTTGAAGCTATTTAATGATCGTTCGCTGCCAAATTTCGAGGCATACAAGAGTACGACTACCACAAACGACTTAGCTGCCCCCAGTTGTATTCAATACAACGAAGTTTCGAGCGCTTTACGATCACAAGAACGAGCTACCAAACGATTTCGATATGCGGCGACGCTGGTCTCACAGTATACAGGAGCGTAACTTAACCGGATAGCAGAAGCGTGTTGTACGGTAATCACCTTTTCTGGGTTACCGGTGCTGCACCGGTGACCCTGGCGCTCACACACTGTCTGCAGTCAATTACCCAAACGGCGGTAACGACGATTGAGACACGGATTACGGTAAAGAAGGTAATTGCTAAGAAACACCTATTTCAAGAACTAGGAACAAAAGAATTTTACAGATGAACAACGAGCACTCTAAAGAGCCCAGAGTAAGTAAATAGGTTTACTCACTTCGACGCAATGGCGGTTAATATAAAATTTTACTATTGCTGAGCTTACACCGATCGTTGTCAAATGGCGCTCTCACAACCGCATTTCGGGTTGCCATAGCACAACGGGATTGTGATTCCACCACGCCTCAAATCACATTGCCAGCCCCTTCAACAATAAGCAAGGCATGATGCTAAGATGGTAGAGCTTATAGAGCCATGAACGGGAAGGACTCCTCACAGACCAACGGCATTCATAACAAGCTTGTCCGTGCGGTGATGTAGGGCTTGTAACAAGCAATTCTACATTATCTATTTACAGTCCTATATACAGGCGAATACAACACTTGCGAAATGAGAGCAACAAATTCAAGATTACGATACTTACTGATGCGCAACTGATATTGGCCTAGTTTCAGTAGTATGTAGTACGAAACAGGTAAAAAAATTATATATCCTGTTTAACCCATACTACTAAATTAAGATTTGCAATATTGCCGACGAAGCACCATTTGGGTCTTAAAAACATAAACAGACTCAAACTCAAAACGTACAACCAGAAATGTTGTAAAGAAAATAAACTTAGTTTGATCAATACAGTGGGACTTTAAAAGCAATAACAGCAACCGTAGCTGGTTATTTTCCAGCTACCATACCTATATATGACAGTCAGGAGTCAAATTCAAAAACCTCAGTTCTACATTATTGATTTCAATAAGTAGACACTCCTGAGCACGTATTTCTTCAGGAAAAAATCCTATATAATCACACTGCTGTATCAAATCTACTCGACAGCTGCATGATCGCCGCACGTCTGCATATAATATACTTGCGGCAAGCGCTTTGGAACTGTAGGTATACTTTACATCTGCACAGATAAAGTCGGAAAAATAAACTTACGGACAAGCATCACAAGATGAACTTCACCATGTGAGTTGGTGGTAAAGTGGGTCAACTTGACATGAGCGCAGGCATTGCAGGTCAACTTGACATCCGCATGAGAATAACAGGTGAATTTGACATGTGCACTCACATCGTGGGTCTACTTGACATCTGAATAGGGATAACTAACCACAAGTCGACTTTTGAGAAAATGGCTAATTTCACACCGTATAACAGATGCACAAAACACTTCCGTTGGCATCATAAGTCAAGAAGCGATGTGCAGAAGGCAGTTACAAAGTATAGCAATCCAGCAGTGGCCTGTACAGCAGCACTGAGATCGATAGAACCCCAACACTGCGATGGCCCACTTTCAGACTGGTACTCGGGCCAAGCGGACCAGACATTCTGCAGATCTGTGTAGCTATACGACTTCATAAGCTCCAGTGTACGTCCTCAACATTTGTGCTGGGCGAAACCTTGGCAAGAGGGCACTGGTTCATAATTGAGTTAAGTCATCAACTTTCCGAGTCAAATCATGGCATTGATCAACTTTTTGAACCAAATGAAGACATTATTGAACTCTCCGAGTAAGATCAAAGTGTTGATCCATTTTCTGAACCAAATAATCACATTGATCAACTTTCTAAGGTATATGATGACATTCAGCAACTTTTTTAATCAAGTGATGCCATTGATCAACTTTTCTCATCAAATGATGACATTGCTCAACTTTCTGAATTAAATGAAGACATTGATCAACTTTTTAAATGAAATGATGGCATTGCTCAACTTGTTTAATGAAATAATGGCGTTGATTAACTTTTTAAATCAAATCATGCAGAGGCAGCAACGATCAACTTTCAGACTCAAATGATCTAAACAGGCCATCAATAAAGTTTCGGAATTAAATGATCTACAGAAGGCTATGACCAACTATTCGAGCAAAATGCAAACTACAGGGCACTGTAGTCCACTGCTAAGTGGACAAATATTATCAAATTCTATAGCATACTAACCTGCTCAAGACCAGTTGGATCGCTTTCACCGTTTTTTTTTTTTTTCGTTAAAGTCAAGTATTATTTAGCTGGTCATAGACAACGCGCTATTTGACCCGTTCACTCCTGGCGGTGTGGGTCACCATCACCAGCTCCTTTGCTTTGAAAGCTGTATTCAACACTGTGAGCAAGGGATATATACATGTGATGGATTGTCCAAGTGTAGTGCCCGTATAACCTTTAAATTTAACGTGCACATTCACACAGCCGAGTTCGACTTCATCTTCCGTATCATGGATACAACCGAACTATATATCTAACTAGTGGCCCGGGCCGTCATTATAAATGACGGTAGAAAATTAGCACCTCAGGAAAACCCTCGCTGTCTTCTGTGCTTATTACTGTTCAGAAGGCTTCGTTAATGAAAATTCAGCATTCTGCCTAAAAAGTTGGATACATATATTGTGAGGCGTAGGAAAGTGACATCTCCCGTAGCAACTCAGAACAACGAACATGTCTACACACGATCATGCCGGCAGGCTCAGGTCCCTCAGCTGGAGCGCTCAAGTGCGATCCCCGTATCCAAGATACCGTCTTCGGCACCTGAATTTTTCCTGCTTATTCCCATAGAGCGTGACAGGAAAGATATAAATATAGTTGCAAATAAATAAATACCTAACTAAATAAGTAAAAACACGACGTGAATTATTATATAGTACTGATTTCCTGCTATCTGTTACTGATGAAGAGCGTTAAACACGAAGGAACGTAGGAACAACGCTATTCATATTATTGATGCTCAGATGAAAGCATCGTCATCTCAAGGCAACTGGGTTCCAGATGCTCCCAGTTACTAAACCATAAATTACGCATCGGACAACGTCACTACAGCTAAATTAAAAGTATACTTTTCCCACTTAGTCAAATGCTAAATTTCCTTTAATATATGGAGGAAAAAGTGAAGGGACTGAAGCGATAACTTTCATGTTTTAACCTGTGGTCTCTTACGAGCCTACTACCACCGACAGGACGACTCTCATAAATTCTGAAAAAGTGCAAGAGACACCAGAAGCGTGATCACAGCTGAGTCTCTCTCAGCTCGTAAAATGCCAACTGGCTGTAGGAAAGATATTAAAATAAGCAGAGTATTCACGATCTCCATATTTCTTAAATATAGAAGATATCGTTCGCCTGGTAGCTGAGACTGTATTCATTTTTCGCTTGTTGGAGTGCAACAACATACTGTATCCGTAGTAATCCAGTTAGCTTCATTATAAATTAATCCGGTTTGACACGTACTGGTAAAAAGAATTTCTCTTCGCGATCAAGAAGACCACGGACATTGTCAAGGTAGCTGAACGGAGTGGTGCTGCTTGCAGAGCGAAAGAAACAAAGCGCCCCATGCACAGCCGCAAGATCATAGACCACTTGGCAACAATCCTAACATGCCCAGCTCGCCGCGCTGCACTCAAGTCTTTCGTTTCAAGAAACCAACGCTGCAGAAAATTGCTACTCCTACACCATGGCAATCATTTACTGTTCTGCAGCCTCGTGTCACAAATTCGATCCAATGATGTAGTTTATGAATGACTTTCATGCTGACAGAAGCAGAAACTTGTTCCACTGAAATGCTGTTCACGAACGCCTCCATGTCATAAAATATCATGCATTCGGCCGATTGAACTACCATCTGGAAGACCGAGCTATCACGAAGCAAAAGTCATTCATTTGTCTCAAAGAAACACCAATTACGAACACCTTCACTGTATAAAGCATAAGTTCGTTCCACTTTAACATCGAATACAAACGCCTCCGCCTATATACGTCCTCGCCATTGATATTTCAATTCCACTAACTACGGTAGGAAAAGTCGTGCATGTGGACGATTCTTGAATATATATTCCTTTACTGATTTGGTACAATTCTGTACGTTCCTAGATTGAAGGACAGAAGACAACACGTACGAAATGATATTCATCAAAAAATGTACAGGAGAGATCAATACATTATACGCCACAGAGAAAAGGAGACGTAAGCAACTAATTGAGCAAAAGCCGTAAAGTCGCACGGGGCTGCCTTTAGAATCAAGATGCAAAAACTAAATACAAATCATCATTCCAACTCCACCAAAAGGTAGCTGTCTGTCTTCTATCAAAGGTTGCCCTCAGTTGTTCTATTGTTTAAGGTCCATATCCCGCTGGATGTGTTCTTTCATGATCCTGGATTGTCGTCATACGATCTATCCCAATTGAACAGCACGGAAGTACTTTACGCTCATCTCCTGTTCCCAGACACTATATCTGTAGTGCATTATAGCCGGCAATATCAAATTTCCGTAAGTCACCTAGAGTGAGGGCAATTTCCAACTGATCCAGAATAACTGAACATCATGTAACTCATATGAAGGGTCAAAAACGTAAATCTTGAAAAGTTGACAAATCGAAAAATATAATAAACGCCACCGTGCGTTTGATATTTATATGTTTGTATTCATGAGACAAGCTCTTAACAAAGTATACACATGAAAACTAGGCCACGTAGGAGATGTTGGCGTGTTCTTCATTGAAGGAACCCGAAAGCCAAAAATCAACAAGGTCGCAGAGGATGGCCGAAATGAGGAATCCTTATCCTTTCACTTAAAATTGAATGCACTTCTAGCTCTGCTAACGGTGGAATCCAACTAACCAATGAAGATACCTACAGCTTCTCTCAGTACTCTCATAGTTTCATAAATTATATTTTTTACTCTTTTCCTACATCAAAATTTATGTTCTCCATTCATGATGCGTAAATTGAGCAGTGTAATATATGCAAGTTCTGTGGGCGTGAGTTCTAGTTGAGTTTGTCACTGTACTTGGTTGTGAGAGTGAACTTCAATGTAGAATAATGTTATCAGGCTACAGTGCTGGATGGTGAAGGAACGCTGTAAAGATCTTCTTGTTTCTTTACATCTTATTTTACAAGACTTAGAAAAAAATGATCCAATAATAAGTAGCAAACATGCTACTTGATAGATGCAGACAAGGTACAAGGTCTACATCTGAATAAGTGTTACAAGCAGATGCAGTAGACAATGTTGGTACAGTAATGTTAAGTAACGAATAAGCTGACGCTTGATAGCACAAGCGTCTCTAAATATCTATGATTCCCGGCTTCCTTTAGAACACCGGTTGCTTTCACCAGAATCGAGTCGGAAGTCCGCTGGTAAATTACTGTACGTTTATGAGACTAACAAATATCTCCGAAACTCTGGTTACCGGCTTTGAGAGACAGCTTTTATTGATAAGGTTCCGGCCGGAAGGTCATTGAGAAATACGCATGTCGCTCACATTTAGCGATGCTAGTAAACAAGCACAGTTTGTATGGTAAGGCATGCGTCCTTTTTGTTCCTTATCTGAGATACTCTGTCCTGGAGACGGCGGCTACATCCGCCCAAATATGAACTCGCATGATACAGAGAATGCGTCTATACATTTGAATGTTAAGGCTAACACATTGGAATGTTGTATGTGTGAAACGCATATACAACAAGTAGATGATCAAAAAAGCACAGGGGGAGTGTTTTTTAGGGTTCAGTAGAAGCAGCAGTTATTTTCTCTAATTTCCTGTCTTCAACTGGCAAGAAAGCTTTTCGCATTAGCGTAAGAATTTCACTGCGCTGAAGGTGTATTAATATCTATAAACGACACGAGGCTGAAATTTAAAATCAGTTTTAATACTTACAGTATATACTCGCTAATAAAAAGTCTCTCTTTTAAGAGAAACAACGATTGTGCTACTCAGTTGAAGTAAACCGAAAGCAATTAGCAGCAGCGACTGAAGCTGCAGTGAGAGACAAGCGACTAAACGCAGGTTTCTTCTAGGGTTCCACAAGGGAGTGTGCTTGGCCCACTTCTGTTCATATTTACAGCAATGATCTTGATGTTAACATCAGCAGCAAACTCATTAAATTTGCAGACGACACCATAATATGTCATCCTACCAAGCATAGAATCGAGCACCAACAAGACTTTGACAGCCTCATGGAGTGGACCACAACGTGGCAGATGAGCTTTAATGTCGAGATACATTCCGTATTGCACACAGGACCGTAGCCGGAGAACTCCCCAGCCAAATTTGAAATGAACGGTATAGAATTGGCAGCTATCACCTAACAACGTGACCTGGGAATAACTATCACAAACAAATTACAACATTAGTCAGGAAGATGAAGAGTGTCAAACTGACACAGTGAGTACTGGGTTTAATTACCAGAATTTTTTACTAGAAATCCTAGAAATCATTCCCTCGTACCAAGCGCTAGGGCACCCGCATTTTAGAATTTGCTCTTCAATCTTGTCGCCACCACACAAATGCAATGATAACAATAAAATAGAAAGAATCCAATGCAGAGCAACACACACAATTGAGACCTTAGCTGCGAAACAAGCCGTACAAGTGTCGTCTACAGGAAGTAGGGCTCATCTCTCTTGAGTAAATATGACTCAGCAGGCAACTGATAGAAACATTCCAGTACGTGAATGGCTTCACGAACGTGCTTACAATAGGAAGTTTGACAGAGACGTTAATGAACGCCTGCGAAACGACCAAAACTCAAACGTAAAAATTGAAGAATTACTCTAAGTCAGCAATATTCCCGCTATTCATAGTGAACAGTTGAATTAGACTTCTCTCCGAAGTTGTCGACGCAGAGACTGCGATTACATTTAAAAATCATCTTGACAACCATTAGGAGCAACACCCTCTGCAGCTACGGAATCCATCCCCAGGAGTCACAAAGTCTTACGGCCAATGCCTCAGAGCCCACCGTAATCTATTATCCATCATGCCCCCAACTAACTTGAAGTCTCCTATACTCTGCGAATCTACAGTCATAAATCGCGCAAGCACAATCAACTCATATTGGCTAAGTTTACGTTCTTTTTCATTTTTCTTCCTCGGATATCTAAATGAGTCTGACCTGATGGCAATAGCTCATACAGGAGTGGAGCATAAATCCCGGCCTATCTCTGGGAATGGCCTATTGGTCCGTCTACTGCCAGCTTTTAAATCTAATCTAAACTCATTATGAGACTGTAAGTTGGCACTATAGCGCATCGTTCATATACATATTAGTAACGAAAGTATGATGAAAGAAAAAGGTCATCACAAATTCCTCGACGTCATTTTGGACGGCGCGGGCAGAAAAGTGTATAGTCTGACCATTTTATCAAGGCGGTTCGGCCGTGCTCAAATTCCTCTATAGCGTTGTCAATTTTTCGGGTACTTCTGATATTTTGTTCGGCCCATATCTTAGGTCTGCAAACTACCTGCATTTAGAAAACTCTCAAAAATACCCCCCAGAATTGGCACCGCAATAGAGGAATTTGACCACGACCGAACTTCCTTGATAAAATGGTAAACTATAGTTTGGAAATAATATTCAAGACATTGGTTTGGGGCTCATGGAGATTACATGGAATACTTGGTGCATAAAATGTATTTTGTAGTGACTAATGGAGATCGTTCACGAGAAACATTAGTAGCGTGCGTAGTTCTCCATTATTTCACGGGAGGAGACCTCAGCACATCAGTGGCGTTCATGCTGTTTCAGGTTTGCATTCCCCCCCCCCTCCCGTGGGTTCATAGTACCTCCAATATAGTCTAGTAATTGTCAAGATGCTGCATTAGATGTTAGTTAATTTACAGGATAATGTATTATATTCAATTGACTGCTCTTTATTCTACCTTTGAGCGCACACATGCAGACACCGCCGCCCAGCTCCCCCCACCCCCATATCTTCTGTCGCTCCCCAGAGGCGGGAGCGCCCTCTTTGGGGTACATTGCGGTAGATGGTTTGTCATACGACCGGCTACCAATTTCAACTCTTTCATCTTATAAAAACTTATTTCACAATGTAGGCCCTTCTTTCATCGGGGAATGTGGCTAGCGCGGCGAGAAAGGCCACACTCGATCGTTGTTTTAAGCAGTAAGAGAACTGAAGCATAACTTTTCAACGAAGTTAGGAATTTTTTCTGTAAAGTTTTCTAAATTGTATAAGAAAGCAGGTCGTCCGCAGTCGATAGGTTCTCAATCTCCATCTCCATCAAACGATTTTTTTTCTCGTAAACAAGTTTTATCACCGGTCGGCATCGCAGTTGCGACGCCTGCCCATTTAATTACAAGTCACCGGTCGCGGAAAAACTCCCACATGCGACCTAATTTGACTCCGTCGCTAACCTGGACTTAACGCTTACACTATTAAAATGAAATATTGGTTTCTTGAAAGAACAGACTGAATTCAACACTAAAGTGGTATAGCTAATTTTTGGTTTCAAGAGGAATAAACTGAACTCCACACTGAGTGATACAGTTAAGTATTGGGTTTTCGAAGGATTCACGTTGTTCGAAACATCTTCATTCGGGAGGCAGTGAGCCGTTGTAGGAGATGAGGCTTCAACCGATTACAGGATTTCTTGCATCGCATATCTTTCGATTTGGTACGCATTATGTACAAACTATAGATATCGTGCACGGATATGCATGAGGTACGGTACTGATTAACCGGTGGATCAAAATACTGACATTAGTAAATTGGCGACTATATCACGCAACAGCTGGGATCACATTCAACAGCAAACGATCGACATACAGTCGGGGATTTGTCGCGTTTATACCAACGTTAAAGATGTCCAATTATTCCACAATGACAAGACATGCAAAATATAAAAATAGATCGTGCTCAAGACGTCTTACGACGACCTGCTTTCAATATCCATCCAAGTGCTGCTTCCCACATTAGTCCTTTTATCAGTTAGCGACATAAGGGCGACAAGCGAGGAAAACGACGACAGTTGTCATGGCAACCTTTCTTTCGATAATCTGGAGCACCGGGCGCTGGAGATTCATATTCCAGGAATAAGTGCAGCAACAGCTTCACTGAAGGAATTAGCTGCTGTGGAGGCGACGTTGGGAGACAAGTTTTCCAAGGAGCAGAGCTCCGTCGGGTAGGTGCGTCCCATGTCGCTCTTACGTTCTTCGTGTAACAATAATAAACCATTTATTTTTTCATCCGGATGCTGTGTCCAACATATTAAGAGCACAGCATCCTAAGTATTCATTCTTATTACTAATGGAATATTAATTTTACAACTGCCTGCAGAAATTACCCCAACTGTTCTTAGAATTAACTGAAGACAATAATCTTGAGACATTTAAAAAATCAGTAGCCCGTACTATGAGACGCACGTTAACACCAGATATATTGCGAGTATTTTAGATTTTTAGAAAAGAAGACAACTATAACAACTATCTCTGGTAAAAACGTACGTTACTGCAGCGTTGTCGTTCTTTAAAACTGTAAGTAACATTGTCACTACGCAAAACATTACGATGGAGTACCGCAATATGCTATGTAACTTATAGCATGCTGCGCATCGTACAAACGATCCCGGCGTAGCATGTAACCCAGATCTCAGAGTATGAGCTCGGTCACGATACATTGCGTTCGTTAAGAATAGGTTCGCTTGAGTTAGGAGAGGTACGGCTCGGCCAGCATAGGTGTCTAATCATACTTATACAGAGTCACACACATTACACCAGAACCTGAGGTTAGCCATATACTACACCGGTATGGTACCAGCTGCTAAACTGAGCCAACACATTCCGTGTGCAGCGCCCCCTGATGGGCTTCCTTTGCTAGGAAGAACCCACGGCAACGTCCTTTAATTAACACAGTAAGGCCACCACCACACCAGCGCAGCAAGCGACGTGCAACGCAACAACTTTCTTGCACAAAATCAAAAAATGTAACACCGGGTAAAGCAATCTACTGTCCCCACCGACGCAACCCAGATCGCGCGACACACCGTAGGTACGTTGCTGTCGGACAGACATGATTCCCGCAAAAGTCGCATTGGATTGCTTATTGCGTTGGTGTAGCCTGGCGTAAAGCTGACCTGCTACAAAGCTCTGACGTAATGAGAGATTTGCAAGAGATGCCACATATACACTTACGGTATTGGCAGGAATAAAGTCAACCTCCTACCTATTCTGAAACTAGATGCTTGAACGAACTTAATTGTATGTCAAAGAAATTGTTTCCCTAGGCCATAGTGCCTACAGCATGCAGGTGAGAAGCTGCATGTTTGTCTGCCTCTTGGTATGGTGCGGGTATTCTGATCTATTAAAGTTCGGCGCTCAAGCAGCGCTGGGCAGGAATTTAGAGGCTATACTGGCAACATAACGGGCATAATCAGCAGGAGAATGAGCGACCGCGTTTCTTACGCACGATGAACAGAGGAGACAAAAATTCCCAGGACTCATAATCCCATGGCATGAATTCAACTAGAGCAGAGTGTGGCAAAAATTCGCAGCCAGAAGTAATTCTCGGGATGGTTCTTCAGTGCATGAATAATTCAGGGCAACTATCAGACATTAGCTTGGTACCGTCACACTACCTAATCGGAAATTCAGAGGCATTTATCGGCATAATTAATTAATTAATTAACATCGGACAAATGCCTATTAATTTCCGATTGGGTACTGCTGCTTCAGTAAGTGTTCCACTTGATCACATTCTTTACTATTAGCCAAGGTGCGGAGTCGGGGTGGGTGGGAGTGGGATATTTTGGGGGGGACCAGGATTTGGAGCCTGAAATTGGCGAGGACCACGAGTCGGAGTCTGAGAAAATCAGCATTTCTTCGTTAAGAAAAAGAACCGCCGGTGGGAGAAGAGAATTTTGGGGGTGTGAGGAGTCGGGGCCTCGGAAACTGGCCAGGCCCACGAGTTGGATTCTGTCCATCCGTCTCTGCTGCCTGTTATTGTATTTTAAACCTCAAGGGTACATATCAATTGATCTTGCGCGTACATATACATCAAATCACGTGTATAACCTCAATCGTGTAGGAACTGCCATTCACGTGGCCACAACAGTACCGTAAGTAGAACATCACTCTAGCTGTACCACAGTCGTATGACCGTCAACGCAATACGTAGCGATCCAGCTATAAATCCTTCAATAAAGGCAATTAAAGCGCTATTTTATAGAAAATTTAAATGTTGAGTTTAAATAGCGATTAGAATTTCCTGACACTATTTCAATTATAGCATCAAGAAGCGGTATCTTAAAGCCACAGCTCTCCCACCCCCTGGACCACGTACATGCAGCAACTCAGCAACGGTGGTAGTCCTTCTCTAAACCGACACCACTAACAACAAGGAGAAGAGCGCCCATCACCTAACTCGCTCCAAAGCACAATTCATAAATACATGCATCGGCAAATATTTGACTGGCATATATTCAGGCAACAACACGCGAAAGCAGAAGTGCCCGCAGCACCTACAACAAAAGCATCAAGTACATACATACGTAGGGATGCATATCAGCGACTATTTTTATAACACTCTATAGTTAAAAAGTGCGCAGATTTTATAAGACAGCAGCACAAAGCTATGGTGCATATATGTATGTTGCTGCATATTATGGAGAGAAACTTATGCAAGAAACACTCGAAAGTAGAACTATCGACAGATTATACGACAGATCACCAGGCACGAACGTAGACGAACATTTGGGCAGAAACAAAGATACTCAGGAAAGACACGGAAGCAGAAGTGCCCGCCGTTTCTACGACTAAAGCACACTTAACCCACCAGTGATGACGTCACACCTGCCTTGGCAAGCGGTCAAACACGGCTTGGGTCCTTTTCTTAGCCTCATCTACGCTTTGCCTTCAGAACAGACAGTTCCAAAAATAATATGGGCCATTCTTGATCCCTATAATACTAGGCGTCCTATATAAAGGATGTACCAACCCATGTTATTCCTACGAGAAACTGAAGGTTCATTTTACCTTTGCAGAGCTGGCAACTATTCAATGAATTCAATCCTTTGAACAGCAGGCTATACGCGCATACTGCACTTTTCACCGAAACGTATCCCATGAACATAATACCGCTCATTTTTCAAGCTGTTAGCAGCGCTATGTCATACAAGAAATGCTAACATTATGCGTTAAGCCCTAGTTAATGAACTGAAAGTCAATTTTTGGTATACGAATAGCATTGGTACGTACGTTGACATATAGTTGATAGAAGAAACGATCCTTACCCGGTTATTAAGTTAAGGTGCCGGCCCATTGAGTCTCCGAAATTACTTTCCAAGAGGAAAAGACAGAATATGCTAGCCAAAAGTTCCGCCCACATCAAAGGATGAAATTTGCATTTAAAATCTAATTAAATTTAAATTTTTTGTCGAGTCCGTAAGAAGGTGATGTGCAACTATATAAATGTTAAAGCAACGCAAGGAAAACAGAGGACGCGAGTAGTGATTGTTTCACAGCGACACATCGCCTCTGAATACATACATAGGCTACCTACTAGTGCGATGAAAAGTGCAATATAAAAACTGACTTGATAGATGGTGGGTGAATATTATCCCGTAGTTGGTTCAGTTCTGCCGTTCAATTAAGCATACAAGAAATTACAGAGGAACAGGGTCCGCGTTGTCAAATCTAATAAATAGAGCTGAGCGCGGCCTTTACTTATTTTCAGCTATTTACGCGCCCTAGCTTTGCGACCAATGGTCGTGAGCCAGATACTGTAGGCTTTGCGGTCAGATAAGAGGGGCTGCAGCTACTTCAGTCAGTGCAATGATGTGTTTTATTGTCGTTGGGACTCGCAAGATCCCATCAGTGTGTGTTTTATGTATTACCTGCATTCCTCTTCTGCCTCTTTCAAAAGTCTAGACGGCCTCTGGTCGAAGGCCGTTTGGCCGTTCCTCTCTTACAAGCGACTTGCAGGGCCGGGATCGTATGAGTTAGAAAATGCCGCAAACTTAAGGGCTTTGCTCAGCTCAGACGCTGTCTGAACGCCGCTGTCCACGAGAGCACAAAAAGCGGAAACGTTCCAGGTTAGAAAGAAAAATATCAAAATAAATCAGTACTACCGCGCTTAATTATATACAACTTTGGCACTTTTGCGTTCGGAGTCCTTCATACCAAGACTCTTGGTGTAATTTTGGCCTACAAAATGGGAGAGAAAAATCAAAACCTTGTCTGAGGCAAGAGCTACCTAAAGTTATTTTGTGTAATATTGACATAAAACTGTCATTTCTAGCTTGCAGAATGTGGTTATCACCAAGTATGACCATCCAAGAAGTACATTTTCATTATATGACAAATATAATGTATTCTAAAACATAATATCACTTACGATAACTGTTGTGAAATTCTGCTTAGAGAACTTATTTCATGGCAACAATAAAGGTGAAACGATCTGGTCGCGACACCTTCCTGAGGGCATTGCACGGAATTGGGCCTCTGAAGGTCAATATATATTTTTCTTACTATATATATGTTGTTGACTAGCAGAAAGAAGATAATCACAAACACGGTAACTAATTCATAAACTACGAATATCTGTCTCAAAGAAGATGAGTTAAAAACTGAAGCTATTGCTGAATAGTGGGAAAGATATTGACGACAGACAAACTACCAAGTCTAGCCTGTTAAACATGTAAAATTTAAGAATATGGACAAGGAATTGCAGAGAATTTACCCAAATTAACACTGCGCGCGGACACCGTAGATAAGATTTGCTCCACAAAGTGGGGAATGTTTTTTGGGACAGCGGGCATTACTCGCTCCCATCCGACACGGACTGTTCCAATTGGAACATAGAAATTACGCCGAAGTAAATGAAAGGACGATAATTAACTGTGATACGGGGAAAGCGCTTGCGCGAGTTTTAAGTATATAATGAGTTGAATAACAGAAGTTGCATTACCTCCACCAAGGAGCTTATGTTTTGGTCGGCGTTGGTGTGTTATTCTATCTGTCTATCTGTCTGTCTGCCACAAACTTAAAAAGGTAAGGACGGATTTTGACGAAATCTAGATAGATTGTTAGGCATGTTATGTTATTAGGGGCAACAGATGATTAACTATTGGTGAAGATCCGCTCAGTCGTTTGTTTGTCTGCCTTTTTTTTTTTTGGGGGGGGGGGAACTTAACTTAACAGGTTATGGGCGGATCTTCATGAAATTTGCACAAACTATGAGGAATGTTTCGAAGAACAAATGACCAGGTTTTCGTGATGATCTGTTTGTCCCTCCGTTTGTTTGTCTCTATGTTTAATTTTATGCTTGCTAGCAATATAACCCAAAAAGTTATGAACGAATCTTCATGAAGTACGCAGGAATTGTTATAGATATGTTAAAAGACACAAACGACCAAATATTGCTGATGCTCCGTTCGTCCGTTTCTGTGTTTGACTTTTTATTGGGCCTGCTGGTTATCAGAATATAACTCAATATGCAATGGACGAATTTTCAATAATATTGCAGAAATTGTTCTTAATGTAAAGAGGCACAAAAGGCGAAATTTCGGTGATGAGAAAAAGAGAGTCCAGGTTTCAGGACCAATTTTGATTTTTTCGTTAACATTGCATTACATAGCGGAGGAATGAGCTCTCCGACTGCTCTAATGTGAAATAAATTGTGCCCACGTTTCCTGAAACAAATTCGACTCGTGTTGGATTGTGGTAATGCTAAAACTGTTAAAGGTAGCGGGACGCTGCAGCAAAACCTTCAGGGTTAATGCTAAAATTACTTACCTTTGTTGGATGCAGCTGCAGGACCTGTATGGGGCTAATGCTACAACTGCTTACCTTAACTATATGCAGCTGCAGGACCTTTATAGGGCTAATACTACAACTGCTTACCTTAGCTGGATGCAGCTGCAGGACCTGTATAGGGCTAATACTACAACTGCTTACCTTAACTGGATGCAGCTGCAGGACCTGTATAGGACTAATACTACAACTGCTTACCTTAGCTGGATGCAGCTGCAGGACCTGTATGGGGCTAATGCTACAACTGTTTACCTTAACTGGATGCAGCTGCAGGACCTGTATGGGGCTAATGCTACAACTGCTTACCTTAACTGGATGCAGCTGCAGGACCTGTATAGGGCTAATGCTACAACTGCTTACCTTAACTGGATGCAGCTTCAAGACCAATCGCCAGTAGCAACAATGGGCGAACCGCTTGCCTGCAACAGAGAGAACCGCACAGTAAGTTGTGGCTATTGGCTGTGCTGTCGAGCTCACATCGAAAGCATGGGATTGGTGCCCAGTTGCCAGGGGCACCTGTCATCGTAAAACTTAATGTCAACAAGGAAAGGACTTGAAAGGACCAACCAAATCATCTCATATTAATTATGCCAGCCCAAAACATGACTCCTCCTATTTCTTATTGGCGTCTCAAACACTGAGGGCAATTTTCGCTATTTGCAACCCATCCGTTACTTCCCTCCCCATGGTCCGTCTATAGGGAACAACGGCATTCGTCAGTAAAGAAATGTTTTAAAAATCTATTGTCACGTAGTCTCTAAAACCTTAGACCCAATTTTGTTTGTTAGCAGAAATCAAGGGGACCACGTATAACAGGCTTGAGGTTGTTGCCTCTCTGGTTTACGAAGTGAAGTGACACCCGGTAGATACTGAAATGTCTGTCCTATATACCACAACGTTTCAGCACTTCTCGACCAGTCAAACCCGGGTTCTCATCTTCCCTCGTTAGGCATGTGATGGTACGCCTGGAAATAACTTTCGATACACCTTTGTCGCTCCTGCATGGAACGAACAGCAGAAGACTACAATTTTCTTCACACTCATGTGCAGATAATCTCGTGCCAGGATTTGCAATATTTTCAGCGTCGCTTTTCTTTTCAATTCCCCCGCTCTGAGACAACGGTACTCACTTCATTTATTTGTAACTACGTTTTTGAAGCACAGGAACAGCGGTGTTCGGCTCTTGCGGCACAATTTGGGAGGGTAAAAATGCTGCTGGTGCACGAAAATGGGCGAGGCTTGCTTATAGCTACGCAAATTCAAGTTTGTGAAAGAACGCGTAGGCAGATCACAGAAGACAAATGTCTGAATTGTAGCCTATAACTACAATATTATAACGAAAACACAAAGCTACATTCAGCAATGTGACACGCAGAGCATGTAGGTACGGATGCAGCAGCGTACAGGTTGCTCCACCTCTATAGTATTATACAAAACCCACGTTGTCATACCATAATGTGGTAAGCTTCCTTATAGCGATGCACAAGACAATGTGGCAGCATCTCTGTAAGAATCCCTGTATGTACATTCAGGAAGTTCTAGATACATGTAGCCCTCATTTTACTAATATTTTCCATTTGAGGTTGAAAGGTCTTGCATTCAGCTACTCGATACATGTTCTCTGGATTCAAGAGAACATATATTGAGCACCTGAGAGTAAAAAAATTTCAACCTAAATGAAAAAAAAAATGCGGAGAACAAAGGTGCCGTTACCATAACAAAATTTGGGGCCACAGGGAGACAGCGTAAAAGCAAAATTACGGTTTTAGCTTCTGAAGCAGCGATGATTTTTTGGTGCGGTATCGAGGACTTCCCGTATAACAGTATAACGTAGTAAGCTCTTCTATAACTATTGAGCTGCGGCAGCCCAGCTAGGAGGGTGGCTGCAACTCGCAGAACCTCAGCACACACATTACCTACAATACACGCTGAGTTTTTCATGAGCTGCACAACCACGAAGCTCAGCGTCCAGGCAGGGCAGCCACGCTATCATGCATAGCACGGTGAGATAGCAGCAGCGTAGCACACTGCCAGTTTATCTGCTTTTATCGCACGAGGAAAACTGCGATTGCAACAGCTAGGCTCTGCGTACGTCGTCAGCACAGAGGACAATGCGCATCGAGTTTGGCCACGTCCTCACTAAATTTACTCTGCTGACGCCACCACTGTGGAGTTGGGTAGTCTTTTGAATTCCATCTTTTTCTGTGTGTCTTCATGCTCACGATATTTTGTACCTTCATTTTTTGCGATTTGTATACAATGCTCCATTCATAGAGCTGCCTTTCCCACTACGGTATTTATTATCTTGACAGTGCTATTCCATCTTCCTCAGCTTTGCTTCTGTATAGTCTACCATAAACTGGCTCCCCAACTTACGAGTTACGAACATTCGGAGATTCGAACGCAAGCTGACTGACATTATATATATCTGTTTATACCTACGTTCAGATGCTTCGCAGAGACATTTTTATCCGTTATCCTCATTATTGCAATCTTTACTATTACATTTCCTATGTCTTATCTTTCCTTATTTACCATAAACGTATATGTATATGTATACGCGGGTTTTAAATACCCTTAATAGCTAATTATACGCGGCCGGAAATTACCATATAACGACTTACGAACAATTCAGCTTACGAACAGCTGTTCGGAATCAATTGTGTTCGTAAGCTGGGAAGCCCGAGTGCTATATGAACGATGATCAAAATTTCAAATCTCAAGGTTTAAGTGTCAATATTTTATCACAACGGTAGTAGCAACAGTCCATACTCAGCCTAGACTGTGTAGTTTCTGATAAGTCTGCGGCGAATTCGATACAGTGACTGTTATTTTTTACGGTAATGCTCGAAAGATGGCAGCACTGATACGTAGTTTTCCGAGCGAAATGACAATGATGGGAGATGAGAATGGGGTTGCGATTGACATAATTACTTATTAGCCATTATTTGATGACGGCGCGGGCACCATGTATAGAATAAAATTTTAGTCTGCTTCAGTACAGTACTGCCATTACCAGGAAAACAATTCAAGGATAGAATGCAGCTCATCTCTTAACGGAAGCCGACCGAACAGAAAGACCAACAGGTGCGCCTCGAGGTTCTCCAAAGATCGTTCGATCATCGCTGTAGTTCCAGACATGGAACAAACTGTCACAAAAGACTTGCCCACCTTCATATGCACTCGGTACAGAGTCGACCGCTTCACAATCATATATGTTTATAAAATTCTGTAAGAACTTGCTGCGAATGAAAATGAGCTAGCAGATTGTAGCCAGACCCTGATCGGGCGGTCCTGGTCGCACTTGCAACCCTGATCAAAAATGGCGGCAAGGCAGTCGCAACAGAACATTCTACTCGCTACACCGCTCGGGAAACGAAGCTGTTCAACAGAATGGTCCGTTGTGTTCGAAACACCACAAGCATTAAGCCGTTAAATTCAAAAACTTCCAGGATTCATACTGCGAGTGTCCGAGAAACCAACCATGTATAAGCGGTTACGTGCAAGGTGGAGATAACTCGTTATCAAAGCCCTCCCGCTGGTTACAAATGCAGAATCACCTGCGCACAAGATCTAGGTAGCGAGCATAACGCTTACCTGGACCTCGTCCGAAGACACTCTAAGGCAGTGGTTCTTAGCCTGGGTGCGATCGAACCCAAGGGGTTCGGTGGTATGGTTCACACCAGTCGTATGATGCGTGACGCCGCGGTCTCCCTGGCGCTGGTATGACAACCACCCAAGTTTAGTGTCGCGACAGCCGAGGCGTGGTGTAATCACCACCTAATCGGGCTACCGCAACCTGAAAATGGTTACCACAACCCGAAAAGTGGTTATGAGAGCGCCATCTAGCGGCGAGCGGAGTAAGCTAAATAATAATTAAATTGCGTTTGAATTGAAATTTTGTCAATATGGAAGTTTCAAGTAACTGAGATGATACTTATTCTGGTGTACGGAATTTATTTGTTGCGTATTCGAATGAATATAGTGCGCATTCTATTTATTCGAAATAGGCGTTTGTGTGCGGTGACCAGCAGCATCGTAACCCGCATTGCAATCGTCGTTCCCGCTTTTTGAGTTGCGAATGAGACGCAGATCTTGAGCGGCAAGGCCATCGGTGTAACACCGGTATAACGCAGAAATAGTGATTACAACACGCCTCTGATGTCAGTGAAGAATACCTGTACGAAATCAGACAAACCAACCATGTATAAGCAGTTACGTGCAAGGTGGAGACTGCCGGAACGCCAAGTTCAATAGCAACACTTCAGAACAACAACAACGCTCTCAACATTTTAATGTCACCAAGTCCTAGCGTGCTCTCTTATTGCTAAGAGATTGCTCGAGATATATATTTATACCGTGTGTTACAACATATCTTGGTCAGCAGTCCTCGTCGAGGATAATGGACATAAAAAGGAGTTAAGGAAAACTTTGTTTACCAAGGTAAAGTCGCACATTTTCAAATTTTCCGTGAGAGGCAACAGCTCAAGTTACATTGATTTGAAGTAACTATTCATTATGTTTTATTTTTATGTGAAATTCATGTTTTGCTGCATGGTTTTGTTCTCTAAATGCAGTGATTTTCGGTAGAAATTAGGCATGGTACAGTTTGTGCACTAAAGCGGTATATGGTTCTTTACATATGTTTTCAATATAAAGAAAAAAAAGCACATATTATTATCCAACAACGAAGGGTCCGATGAATGCACGTATGGAACATGTGGGGTTCGGTACCTCCAAAAAGGTTAAGATCGAACCACTGCTCTAAGGTATAAAAGGTAGATACTTAACTGTATGGACGTACAGCCATAGTCCAGGATAGGGAATTTGCCAGCTCACAGAAGCGTTTGAAAAGCGTGCAACACGCAAGTTTAACACAAGCTGTCGGAGAACGAACACTGCAGCTCGGGTTCAGCACTATAAAAGAAGAGCCATAACAGCACTAGCATCGGAGGAGCGTACGAGCTACTCAAATTTCACACAATCGAGGAAACATGCAGATGACAGCATAATGAAGCGCTGGCAGATCGCACAGGTGTGGTGGAAGTACCTCAGCAGCCGCTCCCTCTATCACCCCGGACGAACGGATCAGTCAGTCCCACGGCGGCAGTGGAGTTCGTTCCTGCCGGCACCAGTTCGGCTCGCCGCTAGTTGCCTTGCTGGTGGCGGAGAGACCACGGCGTGTGTCTTATCCCCACAGGCGAACATCTCACCTAACTTGCACCGACCAAAACCACATCTGCTCGAAAATTTTGTTTGTAAAGGCAAACTTTCGGACGAATAATAAAGCATGCAGCGCACGGCATCTGACGCCTCCAAGAGTGACGGCGAGAGCACGGACGTAGGTACTATACATATCACCTATAAACTACACTGACCAACAGAATGCCCGCTCATATAGAGTAACTTTCGTTTGGGACGCATAACCGACACTAGGCAGTTTCAACATATGATACCGGTATGCGTTACCTGTAAATGGTATGTACATATGGTGCCGGTATGCGGTACCCGTATATGCTATAATTGGTACTGGTATGCGGTAGCGCACAAAGTACTACGCGCCAGTTTCACACATGCCACACTGAAATTTGCATGGACATCATACAGTGAAAGTAGAGTTGTCTGAGAGCACATATATATACCCCCGCCAAGCTATGCAATGAATACAGTACCGTCCAAAACTAAAGGTCAAATTTTCAAAACGACATAACTTTTTTCTAACCTTGCCAGGTACTTCTTCTTTTGCACACTGTTAGCCAGTAAGATGTTGATTATTATGTTAAAATTTGATGCCTGTATGAAGGATAATAAAACAGTTTTGAACGACAAGTTTTCTCTTGAAATTTATAACGTCCAAACTAAGGGACAAACAAGAAAAAATGCATTAAACTCAATATTTTGCTAGAAATATTTAGCAAAATGGTGGTGAACAATCAATATTTGGTAAAGAATGACTTGCTTACGATTACAGTTGCACATCGTAGACTACATGACCGAATGAGACTCTGACAATCGTCAACAGTAATTTTCGCCCATTTCTATTGAAGTTTCATCCAAAGATCTTCCGTTTTGATAGGATTTCTTGCCATAACTTTCACGGCTAGTGTTTTCCAAAGATTCTCGATTTGATTTAGGTCAGGACTTTGTGGTGGACAATCCATAACTTCGAGATCTTGCTGCTCGAGGTAACTCATGACTGCCTTTGCCTTGTGGCAGGGGGCATTGTCTTGCATGAAGATTTGGGCTGGGGACACCTGAGTTTACAATATTAGGCACGACAATACCTTCCAACAGATTTTTATACACCTGAACGTTCACACGGGTTTGCAAACGAACGAGAGGCGATGTCCCTTGACTAGATAACATACCGAAAACCATCACGCTCCCGAGGCGAAACTTCAGTCTTCTTATTACACTTTACACTGAATTTCTCACCTTCACGTCTAACAAAGTTCTTATCGTCATTACCAAACCAATTGAACTTGCTTTCATCACTAAAGCACACTCTATCCCAATTTTCATGGGACCAGTTAACATGCTTGTTTGCAAACTCTAATCCCTTTTGCTTGTTCTTTGCACTCACAAGCAGTTTCTGCAGTTTCTTCTTCTTGTAAATAACCCTATTTCTTGAAGGCGACGAGAAACGGTCTAACGTGAGACGTTCATACATGTTGCGTCATTCATTTCCCTACTGATCGCAGCATAGGAACTTAAACGATCCTTAAATGACGTACGCTGGATGACTCTGTCCTCTCTAACTGACGTTTTACTGGGCCTGTCGGCTTTTTTAGGGATACCAATGCAGCCACAAAAAAATTGCACACCCGTACACAAAAGCTACATCGAGGTATAATATCGAAACAGTCGATCCAGTATAATTCTAGCACAACTTACAACGTGACAATACTTTAAGCAAGTGCGGCTCTTCAGTGACCTAAGAGTCTGCATACAAGTCAGAAAAAACTAGTTTCGTACTTTCAGCGTCCGCATGCGTTGCTGTGTCCATCTAAATACCGTAGTACTCACTCGCAGAGAATTTTGAATGATAATTCCTCCATGTTTGCCGAGATGTACGAAACTTAATTAACAGCACTTATACTAAACAAACTGAACAGACGGCTAACATTTTCACACCTTTTTCGGTAAACTCAGCTTAGCATGCGAAGGATGCTACATGCCATGTAGCATGACACACACTAGTCAAACAGCGGGTTTCCTCCTCTCTGTATGTCTGAATACGCGTAGCTGTGCGCACTGTAGTAGGCTATCACAAAAGTATCATAATTTTAAAGTTATAATGCCCTCCACGTTTGAAGAGAAGGCCCAAACTAGCTTGACTGCACTTGCCGATCAAACCGAACTCGACTGGTGATATTTTAACACCTTGTTATAAGGTAATCCCAGAGTTTTGTTTTCGAGGGCTATACATAACTTTCGGACGATTGGCTGAAGATACTCGTTCTTTTGGCTGGCGTGTGTCATGGCCTTGACAGGAATAGTCTCAAGAAGTTGGCATAGCTCGCTGCGCCAGAACCTGTCACTGTAGCTATTGCACAATCTGGTGAACTGTGTATACCGTACAAAACATACGAAAGACTTGTGGAGGCAATCTATCCTATACTTGTGATCTCTCACCTATGAGACCTACACAGCGGATACGAGAAATGGTTATTGAAGTAAGCTGTCTCGACGTTTACCCCCATCGCAGCCACAGGTCATAGTACCAACAGGTAAAAAAAGATCATCTGAAGTAAAGAGTGCCCGAGCAACCAACGCCACAATTGGTATAGTGTGCAATGGGAAGAAGTGTAGAAAAATAATATGGGATAGGATTGGTAGAAGGATTTGATCCTAGTTGTGTTCCTTTAGTATACTGTACAAGTCTACTAGCAGTGATAAGGAAAAAGTGTCGTTAAGTAAATTTTTAAATTATTACCGTTGTCAGTACAGTTCACAATACACAAAGGGAACAACTATACAATAATCGGGGCAAAAATACTCCAGGAATAATCATTACAAATAAAACTAGCAGCTCGGGTCTACTATACGGACTGATGAACACCAATGGAGCACTAAGCAGTACCGAGATGACCGAAGCGTTGCATAACGGCTTCACTCCAAAAACCATAACGGCGGACTTGAGCGCCTGCGGATCCAGACGGCCGAAGACGGTTCCCCACAGTGAATTCCATGCTGACACACTTTGGAGAATCGAACACAGACTGAAGTGACGAGTTATAAGCGCTTAAGACTAATCTAAGCAAAGGGAAGTGTCTCAGCCGTAGGTCGTGGGTTTGTAACTAAGCCCCTTTCTTTCAAGGGAAATAAAGAAAAAACCTAAATTTACATTACTGTTGATTTCTTTACCTATATAGGGGCTGCCTGCAGAAAGTCCATGGACTTTTTCTGAAATTTTAAAAACAAATAGAACATTTTTATTACTAAAGCAACTCAATACATACCATGAGATACAATTTAACGGTAATTTCTTGATACGTTCATCAATTCCACAATTTATGTTTTCACAATGAGTATAGGCAAAGCTAGCATCAAACTCCATCGCGCAGAAGAACCAATTCAGAGACCATTCAGCTCTTGGAATTGGTTAACTCGACAGTTTACCGCGTTGTCACGAAATTTACCGAACTTGGCACTTCTGAGATCGTCCAAGAAGTGAAAGACTTTGATCTGTTTGCATCAAGAAGGTGGTGATGGCCATGCGTGAGAGGCTGAGGGGAAACCCAAAATTCGAACGTTGGAACAAGAGACAACTGTGAGCAACACGTCAGTGAGAAACTTGGTCAAAAATTACCTCCAACTGTTTCCTTGCAAAATAAAGATGCGTCAAGAGCTCACTTGAGCTCCTTTTCAGCAGCAGAGAAGACTTGGCAGACCAAAAATTTCTTCCAATGAGCTGAATAATGGCACACGAACAGTAGAGATACTTTTTTTTTCTTTTTTGGCGAAACAAACTTTACAGTTGAGGACAAATTCTATTGTCAGAATGACAGAGTGTTAGCAAAGAGTCCGGAGGACTTTCCAGATTCTGTGACAATAGTTTACAGCCGTCAAAAACCTTCCTCTGGATGTCGTGTTGTGGGCTGCAATCTCTCAACGACACCTGCAATCCCATCTGATTTTCTTGAAAGAGCGCGTGAAGACCAACACAAACTGCTACATCCAGGATATTTTGTTTCCAGCACTTGATGAGATAAATTAAAACTTCAAAGAGCAGCTTGTCACCTTCCAACAAGAAACAGGAATGGTGTTCTGGCCGTTTTCCGAGGTTTTGGAGCAAAAACTGTGGATTTCTGTGTGGGGTCGAAAGAGGGTTTCCATCGAAAACCTGAGGATCTAATTCGGGTTAAAGATGTCATAATGAAGTGTAATTTTATCAGTTGATCTCAATTATATAAATTTACATTCTGATTGGTTCTTTGCGCTATTTTACAACTTCTTGTAGTAATAAATCGCTTTCCATTTAGTAGGACGACTTTCTGTGCACCCTGTATAATATACGAACGCTCAAAAACCAGCTAGAATTCTCCTGGGATACATGTGTCTTTTTATCACCGCGACTAACAGGAGTCTCGGTACACAACGGGGAGATGTGCACCCCAACGTTACTACATGGGGTTCTTTTCGTCTACATACGATCTCCATAGATGTTTAACAATTTAATTCGGTGTATGGCTCCTTAAAATAGAAAACAATGATAGATACACTAATGTGGGGCAGCAGATTCGTCAAAAATAAAATCTACTGCACTTTCAGAGCTTTAAAAAGAATGTCTGTATCTATATCCTCCTAACTCACGGAACTAGACCCTGCTCAAGAACCAATGCAAAGCCACATGCAGCAACCATTGCAGCCAGACAACTCGGACACCCTGGACCACGCAGGACACAGCGAGGCACCGGTAGTGCGTGGAAGCGCCACGCAGGTGTCCAGCCACCAAAGCCTCGTCACTAAACGCACACATGTGATTCTATTCACAACTTTGGCAGTGCACGGTTAAAATGGTGTCAATAGACACCTACGCTGCATGGCCACTAATTTCGAACGATAGTTCTTCCTTGCAAAATGTAGTCCATGGAAGACTGTAGCATTTCAAGGCTATCAATTTAGCACTTAGTTCCTCCTTTAAAATGTAGTCCATGGAAGACTGTAGCATTTCAAGGCTATCAATTTAGCACTTAGTTCCTCCTTTAAAATGTAGTCCATGGAAGATAGTAACATGGCAAAGCCACCAAGTTAGCACTGTAGTTCATCAACTGAAATGTAGTCCCTGGAGACCGCTGCACTGCATGACCACCAATTCCGCATAACCGATACTCCTTTAAGTCGTTGTTGCAGAAAAAAGTTGTACTGTACTCTATGTTCTAACAGCTTTTATGCTCCGTATTAGCGTACGTCTGATAGCAGAGATAGCTGTCGCTGTAGCATGCTAATTAAGTATACCGTATGCTTTAAATCGAATGTTGTCTAAACCACATTACATTTCTAATAATTACTTGAGTAGATAACTTGGACCCAGATTGACATGCATCAAGAAGGTGTGATACATAAACATAGTGTTAAAGAGCTCAACGCTCAGCTACGTGCGTACTTGAAATATTTTACAGGTTCGTCTACTTGACGCATTTTGTGCCCTTGATCGTAACTAAGAAACAGCGTCATCGACACGGACAGTTCCGCCAAGATAATTTTAGCTTTAAAGGCACGGAACGTCAGTCAAGGCCGTTGGTTTTGCTACCTAGAATAGAATTTTACCGGACCAATTAAGGCTAATGAGATCCGCTTATCTCATTGAAACTGCCATAATCGAGGACACCAAACGTGCGGCGTATTTGGCAGACGACTTTGTCGATTGCTGGAATCTCTCACTGGAAAGTAGCCATCTTGCTAGTCAGAGGAACGGCGTGACGGACTCGTCGTTCACCGTTCACAGAAAACACCGATCCTCGTACGAACACTGCTATGAAAAAATGGACCCAGAGATCCATCTGCTGGACTAGCTTAGTGGATCTCACAGGGTGTGCATCAGTGAGCACAGCATGCTGCGCCTGATGGAGGTGCGTCCTCCAGCGCAGCAGCCGAAAGAAATATATGTATCCAGATGAAAAGGCGAATACAGTATATTATACACTACAGTATATACAATACAGTGTACAGTATATACAGTAGAGCGTTTCTAGACGTCCTGCAACTATCACTACTTTGGTTAATCCTTTATTTTTTATTATTTTGAAAGTTTTCAATGCATTATTCAAAGAGGAGAATTATTCTGCTATATTTGCTTGGCTGATTTTCAACGGGTTTCTCAGAATTCAGTGTACATTGCTCGTGTAATGTGAACCTTAATAGGATTCATTCACATGCATTATGGCACCTGAGTCTCAGCATAGACGTAGAGCAGCTGCACGGCCAAAAATATCACGTCTCTTCTTCATTCTTTCTCCCCAAAGAGAAAAACAGCCTCGCAGAAATCCACAGCCCGCGGTATAGCCCAACCTCGCGTGACACGACTGACAGGCACTGAGCGCCGGAACAGACATTACACTGTGGGCGCGGACTCACAACTACACTCAAAACTGGCATCTATTGAACCTCGCTTGCGCTTCGTTGCGCACAGCGGGTGGTAAAAGCTTTGAAAATGCGAGAAAGAAAACAGCTCCCCACAGGTAGCTGGAGCACCAGCACAGCTGCAGGTTTAGAGTGTGTCCGCCACCATGCGTGCGTGGCAGCAGGAGGAAGCTGCTGCCTGCTGCGGTTGGCCTCCCACGCAGCAGCTGCAGTTTGTCTTCAGCGCAAAGCAACACCTTCGCTCTGAGACAACAAATGACGCAGTTCACGTTCCAAAAACGAAAACGAGCGAGTTCCAGAGAAAATGTGCAGACTAGGAGGGAGATCTCGGGAACGGTCGCTTCCGTTTGGAAAGTAGCGACGCTCCCGAGCACAAGAGAAGTTCTTGGCTTCTGGCGCACCACAGCTCGATGGTGAAGAGGCGGTGTGGTGGATGGTTCGAGGCGGTGAGGTGGATGGTTCCAGATGCGACGAAGAGGCTGGTGGTAGTCGTTGCTTTCAGTAGGCATCTACTACAATTACAAGGAGTCTTGACAGAGAGAACATTCAACTTTTAACTGGCGTTAATAGCTCCTTAAGCCCAATGCAGTTTACAGCAGTTCTTTCGCAAACTAAATATCATGAGATGAATCCGTCGGAACACCGACGCACTGACTGAACGCGCATCTATATACAGGACAGTAGAAAGTGGCTGGTCTTTTTAAACAATGACTCTACAATTAACGGACTTGATATCTGAACTACAGAAGGAATCAGTTGAAAGTCAGTTCCAATGAGAAGTGGAAGTCCTGACGTAGCATTTGGCACGATGCCTTTCCAGTGAGTCACCAAACACAGAAGCTCGAATCAAAGGAATACACTGGAAACGATATACAAAGTTTCACAAGAGAATTGATTTAACATGTATGAGGGTACAACTTATACTTAATAAACGTATACTAAGCATTTTTAGCAACAGTATACAATGGTTTATAAGGCTCATCTACCCGCTTTTGGCAACATGTGTACAATGGTTTACACAGCCTTCCTCAATTTCAAAAAGTGTACAAGTTAGGTACAAGGCATTTTTCACGACAGCGCACAATGGTAATATGTTTAGTTTGGTCGGCTTTAGCAGACACCTGATGGCCTTGGCTGTGAAGTCCATCCAGTGAAGACATACGAAGAAGACGTTCCGCTATGCCATTGAATACATCAGGTATTGCACCTGTGCTGCACGTCCCCTTCTTGTTAGGTGGCACAAACGAAGCTTTGGATTTTAAGCCCTTTATGAAGTACGGTGTCCACTTTGTGCACGGCAACTATTCGTGTATAGTGGCCATATAATGTATTTCATTTACTATTAAACCAATTAGTATAGCTATTACATGATACTCTTTTTGCAGCGTGCCAGCTATAAACGAATGAGGTATATATGACCTACTGCAGCATTAGAGCTGAAGTAGTACATTTTATGATACCCTGCAGAAATGTTCACGCAGTGTAACCGCGGCAAACGAAGAAGGTAAGTAAGGCTTTTCATTGAATACGCGGTGAATTAGCGCATTGTATGACCGCTCCTGCAACGTCATACGTAGTATAGTAACCCACGGTACATGAACGTTCCTAATACTGGTAAAACAAGCGCCCTACCGACATAATACAGACGAGGTCATGCTTGGAATTCAGAGAGCGTTTATGATCCGCAGCCATGAATATTCACACACGCCATTATATGGCCAGAACAAAGGGGGAGTTCATTTCATTTTGCACCAGAGAGCGACACATGAAACGCAGAGCAGCGAAGTCGTAGTTTGCATTTTGCATCATATAGCATTAATCCAGAGTACGTGTATTTATATATTACTCTAGCTACTGAATATATCGTGTGGCATAAAACATTAGTTACAAAAATGTAGACACACTAACTAGTAAAGAAACTGTATACACAAATTTCTAAGCGGTCTTTCGAGTAAAACTAACCAACCTTTAGCTCTATTAATAAGAATCGTCTACGTGGCCCTGCGCACAACAGCTGTTACGAGTCAACGTTATACACCTCAACATGAAATTTTCATACTATGTTGCAGCGCGATACTGTACCTGAAACCTCAACCTTTGAAAGTTCATCCCAAAATTAAGCGGGCCTGTATGTGCTATGAAAAAAAAGTCTGTATCAGTACGGAGTCTGTTGGTGGTTCCATACAGCCAGACGCACAGAATACACAACGGGGTATGAAGTAATTATTGACAGCTCTTCTGAAAAGCCTATTGCGAAATACAAGCAAGCTTTCTTATGAAATAAAACTGCATCATAAAGAAGGAAGTGACAGTGACAACCGATTACTAAAGGCAGTGGCAGAGTCTGCTATGTACGGCTGTGTAGGTAATTGGCTAACAACTAATTTCCCTGGGTTTTAATTTAAGTGGTATTTGCAACACATCAAGCACAGAGATATAGAGAAGGGTATATGTAAGACTATGAAAGGCAAAGCTAGACGTAAAATATAAGAAACAGAGATTAGAAAAGGCGTGCACTATGAATGAGAAAACAATGCGAAAAGAACCTATGCGATGACTGAGAAGGAAAACACGCATAACATGAGTACTGCACGTAACGAACCAAATTAGCTCCCCACTTTTACTTTAGTATGATGAATATATGACGCCGAGGACGAACCGTCATGCATGTCCACTTCACTAGGAAGCACTTACTTGGTGCAATATAATGGTATTATTTCTCTACCGCATCTCTAGGAATTTAAGAAGATACAAATGTGATTCCTTAGCTGGTGGAACGTTTGCACGATCAACAGGTGAAAAGAGAGAGTGAAGATACATGATTGCATTTTTCAATAACTATTTCGCATTGAAGATAAAACAGTTTTGAAATACCGTAGAGTAATGAGGATTAGACATCAAGCTTTAGAGTTTGGTATGGCAGACGATCACATTTAAATATTCAGTAACCACGCTCGATGAAGCTGACTACATGAAGCATCGACAAAAGAAGCTCAAATCTCTGTTACACTTTCGAGCGCATTCATCTTTTGAAATACGCAGAGAAGCAAATTTATTGCTGCTGCGTGCGCGCAATTTCGTAACCATATGATATTAAGCTTATCTGTGTTGGCACCTCTCTAAAGGTCTACGTAGCTAGCTACAGTACTGTCGATTTGTGGTGTGTTTAGATGAGGTATACTAGATGATATGAGGTGCGTTAGGTTAGACGAGATACGTCAGGTTAGACGCAGTGAGTCAGGGTTAAGAAATGATATGCAATAGCTTATAAGAAATGGGTTGAGTCAGAAAAGAAACGTTAGACTTAACTTAGATAAATTAAACTAGCGTAGCTTATGTTCAATAAATTTTTAAAATAAACATTAATTTACCCTGGAATTTCCATGGGTCAAGCTAGTCTATGTTATTACCTCCGCCAAGGCGGAGATAACTAAAAAAGTAATAGACGGATTTGAACGAAACTGATTATTAATTTTCGGTGAAGATTCGTCCATCTGATTGTTTGTTTGTCTGCCTCATTCTTCTTAATGCCATGAAAGTTATATAAGTTGTTACGAATATTACGAAGAGTGAATGACCAAATTTTAACGGTGATCTGTTAGTTTGTTTCTTCGTTTTTTTTTTTTTTTTGTGGCCGTGTTTAATTTTATGCCTGTTCGCACAATAACTCAAAAAGTTAAGTATGGATCTTTATGAAATTTACAGGAGCGTTTAGTAATGTTAATAGCCATACACATGATTAAATTTTGGCGATGATCGGATGGTCTCTTGGTGTGTTTGACTAATGTTTATCAGAATGTTTGTTAACAGCATAACTCAAAAATTTATCAACAGATCTTCAAGTACATTACTGGAATTGTTACTACTGTTAAAAGGCACAAATAATTAGATTGCGGTGTTCTTACAAAGAAAATCACGGTTTCAAAACCAATTTAAATTTTTCGTTAGGTAGGTACCGTTGCCTTGCTTGGCGGAGGTATGCGCTCTCTCTCAGAGAGCTCTATGTTCTGGTTCCATACTCACGTCCATCCGTTAACACGTTACGCTCACAGTATTACATGGAGGAGGGAATAGAGTAGCAACCAGTTTCAAGCTACCTAGTATTATTCATCACAGGTCATAGATCTCCTATACAATAATACACAGTTAGTTGTTATTGTTTGTTTGTTATCTTGCTCGCGTTTTGGTTGGTACTTCTCGCCGTCACGCTCTTAAGGATTTAAAAATGAGGAAATTCTTCTACTGAAAAACAATATGAGATACAATGAAACTTCAGCCCTTGGAAATACTCCATTTTCTGAAGCGCGCTTCACTTTTTGAAAGTACATAGCTCGGTCCTACATGGCAGGCTCCTACTTTTGTGCGTCGTAGAAGACAGGCGGTATCTTTGAAAGAGATTTACATCCTGTCGGGCACAAGCTATGTATGTCGCATATTTTATGAGAGTGAATTTTTTCGTAGCAGTTAGAGAGGCTCAATATTAGCAGGAGTATTCGTTGTTTTCGTGAATAATTCATTTCGCTTAATGTTTTCTTTAATTGACTCTCTTCGTGGCAGTGGAAACTTCAAGCTAAGCAGAGGCCTAATTATATTCAATTCACATTGAAGTCAAATTGAAATCTTTCCTTCAGGTTACATACAGTACGCACTGAACATTTCCGGCGAATTCTTTGAATGAACTACCTATATTTTCTAGGTGCAGCTCAACTTTCGAGCATTTTCCAACTGATGTTTGAGCGTTTCCTCGCAAGAACGATATTTTGCTCTAGCAAAACTCATGATTTCTTTAACTGAAGATCAAGCCTGCAGGTATGAAACCTGTCATTTTGCAGCAAACCCAGCACCGCAAGCAAGAACAATAAGAAGCTTAATTAGAAGATCATTGTCGTCAGCTGAGTTCTCTAGTATTTTCCTATTCCGCAGCTATATTACGGGTGCAAGTACAACTGGAAGAGGACACTTCTAGTGTGATATTTCCGGAGATCTTGAACAATCCACTATTTAACAATACACAGTTGTTGGTTGCTTGCTCTTTGGTTGGTCTTTCCCTCCGTCACGCTGTCAAGGATTTAGATTAGAATGAATGAATGAAAACATTTGCAATAGTTGATGGCCAATTTGAAAGTTTTTTTTTTTCTTTCTTGGGGGGGCTTGTCTCTTGCGATAACTGACATCAATGAACTAGCAGGCAGGTGTATAACTACAGCCCTGTATAAAATAATCACGCCAACAGATGGGCAGCAAGAATAACGAAGAGCTGTGGATGCAGTTTTTTCGCTGGCACAGTAGACGGCTAGTTACACAAGTGCAAAAATACGAGTTTGCGTGCCAGCATATACATTCAGAGTCGGTCTGAAGTTGACTCCAAGCCCTTCAATACGTAACCTACTCTTGCTTTCTGGCATGCTGACCAGCCAGGTATGTCTCTGTTTGTGGAAATGTGGATAGCATATTTGATAGTCCCTGCAAAATCAGTGCTAGTATCTTATAAATGTTTTTGATTAAACCGCTGGTGATCGTGACAACTATGAAGTTTTTCTCTGTGAACTTCTAACAGTTTGTAAGAGAGGTTCTATACCGAAAGAGGTAAACCAACGGGATCGTGTGATGCAATGTAGCGCACTTCACGCACTGAACGTAACTTTACTTCTACATCATCGACTGTGATTACCAACACGATCATAATAAATTCATATTCTCTAGCTTGGAGGAGGCGGTTACACCTCGTGCACCTGAATTTCTTGTTCACTTTGTCCTTTGAAATAGAAATCAGTCTAAGCTTAAGCCCAAGTACCATATCTCTTATAGCCCAAGCGAGGTCTACAGATTTGTGCCTTAAATATCATTTACCAAAATTATCCCTTCACCAAACTCAATGCGTATCTCCGAAGAGAAGCTTCAAAACAAGGAAATGCGTTGAGGAATAAAAGTTAAGTTGACTGCATTCTATGAACGCACTCTGCTCTAATGAGCACTTCATGGAACTTTCGTGCGAAAGTCTAAATATTGCACATTCCGGCATATTTTTTGCTTGTAACTACCGTACTATATCGCGCACTTATATTTGCAAATCTTCTTACAGAGCCCCAAGACCGACCGAGGGCTTCGACCAGTTTGTGAAATGCGATCGATGGCAAGTCGCGGTAGCTACCAGCAAACCAACCAAACTGTTGCAATTGAGAGTGGGCCCGTGGCATACTGTAGCGGGTGGAGAATGTGCTTTACAACGGGGAATATTGCAATTTGTCGCATGAAGGAAAATGACATATTCAACTATGTTCTCAGTCATTTATTTCTGGAATGATTTCGCTCCAAATTGCCGATGTTCTACTCGACGTGACCACCTTTAGCCTATGTACAGCCCGAAGACGCTTTAAAAAAAGGAGTAATCAAAGAACGCACAGTATGCTGTCGATTTCAACCTATGCACAAGGAGACCTCGCTCCAGACTATCTAAGTATTTGTGTGTTCTTACACAAGCTTTTGCCTCAAGGATTGATCATAGTGAATAGTTCATTGGGTTGAGGTCGGGCGAAGATGAGGGCCACAAAAAACTTTATCAATAAAAAAGTATCTTCCTGATGCACCACCCTTGGGTCCTTCGTGATGTGTGCGAAGCTCCATACTGTTGAAAGGTGCACACGCGGCTTGTAAAGTGCTGGCGGCTCATACAACCAGCGGAGCCATTATTGTCGTCAGCTAACTCCCCGTGTTACTTTTTTCAGAGGATACAACCGCTCTCTGCTGCGGGGTACGAGTACCAAAGGCCAAAGGTAGTAACGTCGAGTAAGTTGGAGAGAAGTCATTCCAGAATTGAATGACTTAACAGATTCTGAGATTTATATAATTCTCATTTTCCTTCTTAGAAAATTTATATATTTCTCTTTACCTTCATCTGACATATTAAAATATTCCCGTTGCAAAACATATTCCCCACAAGGTACAGTATGCTCTGAGGCCACTCTCAATTGTCCCACTTTTCTTTGTTACACTATACTCATCATAACTCATACATTTATAATAAAAGCATCTGACCCTTGTGTACGTATACCTACACATCAAAACGCTACATAGCTCGACCGGCATTCTTTGGGAGTCGATATTGACCTTACTTCGCAAACACAATAAGCAATTATTATTTCACAAAAGGAAAATAGTACTTTTAGCAACACCATTCCACGGAAACCTCACTAGAGCATATATCATGCTCTTAGTCGTTCAATTTTTCTAACATCACAAGAGCGCAAACTTGCAGGCATTTTTCACAGAAAACAGCGAAAGAACAACGACGATCCTACAATCTGGTTCAAGAGATCGACACTCTGATGACCGAGTATGGAATATTATCTCGATGCCTCTGGACGGCTCCAGCAGGAGCACCAGCTGAACGAACGACTCAGCAGTGCCAAAATTATTCTGAACTAGCGGAACTCTTGGAAATTCCACGGATAATGAATATGTTTGTTTTCTATTATGAACCATTTCTGCTAAGCTATTATAACTTTTTTAGATCAACCTCATCCAGATCTGCTAATGCAACCCTCTTCGTCTAAACTAACACACGTCACATAATTCATGGCACACTACGTATTACGTAATGTTGTCCGACGGTTCGTCTACCATTACCCATATCGAATAAAATAAATAAAATAACGCCATTCGTATATCTAAATGATGAACATCTATCATCAAGTAAATTGTATAACGTAATGCTCCTCATTTATATATAAATTAACGCACTTCATACATATAATGCTCATTTTATCTGATCTAACGTTAATCAACTAATCTAACCAGGGTTGCGGAGTCGGAGTCGGCCGGAGTCGGAGGATTTGAGGGGGAGTCGGAGTCGGAATCTCACTTGCTCTAGGAGTCGGAGTCGGAATTCTTAGTCCGACTCAGACTCCGGGATGCCATTTATAAACAAATATCATTCAAATCTAAATTTTCAGTCACAAATTTAGGAAAAAAATGTAAACGTGGATATTTTTTTTGCACATTTCTCTTTTACAGCTATAGCTACCATGCATTTTCCTATTCTATGTGATGAGGCCATTGAGAAAATGTTAGGTAGAACTTTTTCACCTTGTACATTATGTGAGGGGGGCATGGGGTGGCAAAATGAGCAATTTTAGACCGATTGTTCTGAAATTTGCATAGTACCTATATGTATTTTTGAAAAAGAAACACATTTTATTCCCACAATTTTGTTATTGAGGCCTTAGTTTTTGAGATAATGGAAATATATATGAATATATACCCACATATTTTTTCTAAATTTCGAAGGAATAGAACTCAATGAGTTTTCATGCTACAAAAAAAACAATGACAGTTGTAGAATCCTTGAAGCATTCCTAAGAAAACTATACAGCAGGATTTTTCATTTTAGCCCTTTTTTTCAATGCAGCCGAAAACTGATTTTCCCCCTATATTTTAGTTAGGTAGTGATTGGACAGAATAGAAAATGGAGAGGCCAGCTCAGTAGTTTTGT